>OY992882.1:100123606-100293606 GCA_963921405.1 Cepaea hortensis | reverse complement strand
TAATCTGTATCTTAGTACCCGTACTTGAATTTTAAAAAATGTCTTTCTATGACATCCTTAAATTCAAAGAAATGATACATTTATTCATCTTGGCATCCAGCCTGAATCTTGTGCATGTTTGTTTTATCCATGCAATTTGAAACTTCCAACTGTGAAATTGTTTGTACCGTTAACCCACAGTCATCATTATCTCCATAATGTGTACTCTTAAATGATAAAGCAATCTTAAATCAAAAAGTCTGTAATTTTCCTCTGTATCTTGGTAACCGAGTTTATAAAATGTCTTTCCATGACCTCTTTAAATCCAAGAAATTAGAAATTTAATCATCTTGGCATCCAGCTTGCATTATATACATGATAATGTTATTCTTGCAATTTAAAACTTCCATTTGTAAAACAGTTTGCATTTCCTTTTGGCCACTATTGTCGACAACTTGCAATAACTCAATCTTTCTTTTCAAAGATATGGAATTTAATTTTCCAGCCATTTCTATAACACAGAAGGTGCGCAACTTCCGGAAATAGTCGGTCGAAAAGTTGTACACATGTCCAGGTATGGGGGATGCGGGGTGGGGGGAGGGGGGAGGAGAGAGAGAGAGAGAGAGAGAGAGAGAGAGAGATCGCATTAAGCGGATCAAATTATATAGTCGGGACACGTTTAATCGTTCGGTACATCCGAAAATTCATGATAAATAGTTTCCGCTTAACCACACTTTTTACAAAGAGAAAGAAGAAACACTTCCGGGATAAACAACTTATTCGTCACAACAGAAATTCGCCACATCGTCTTACGCAATCTGTAATGTACAATTATTATTACTGTAATCATCATTACGATTATTATAATAATTAACACTGTAATCATTATGACAATTATTATAATAATCACTCCTACATGTATAATTGCCGGACTAACTGGCCTAGGTGTTAGCTACTTTCTCTGTAATCCGTAATCCCGTATACTCTCGTGAGTAAAGTGACGACGGCGAGAATCGGTAGCGGTTCCAACCGCGTCGGTAACTTACGGGGTATGTGAACCGGCCGTTCAGAAAGCAATGGCAAACTACTGAGCGTAATCTTGCCAAGAAATCAACAATCAGCTGAAAGATGATGATGTTGACAGCGATGTCCTGTAAAGGATATGCAAACATTTTTAAACATGTATAATTAGAATTGCCACTGCAATCATTATTACAATCGCTATGGGACGCAGAGGTGTTTCCAAGGCACCAGGGCCGGGTTATATACTGGCCAAGACCTATTGACGCGTCCTCGTCGAGCGTCCTGGGCAACAGGTCCCTTCGGGGTCCTGGCTAATGTCAGTAGGATCGCCAATTCCTCCGAAGTCGGAGAGTGTCTGCCTGTACGGCGAGGAACCACCAGTCTGCACACCAATAAGCCAGACATGGGACAACGGATACTCACGCAAACCTCAGGTTCTGTATGACATCACACTGATGTTGGACAACAGGATGTCTTCATCCGACATACAGGACTTCGCGTTGGAGCTCAAGCCAACGAACACAAGCAAGCAAGCACAATCGCTATTACATTCATTCTTACAATTATTAGCGGAAATTATTACTACAATCATAATGACAACCCTAACTGCAATCATTATTGCAACTATAATTTCTGTCAAGTAGAAACTGCCGTAAAGTCCACTGCTGTCAAGGCCGGGGAACAACTAGGCCTCTGGTGGGAATGGAACCAGGACCACTGCGCCGATCAGTAAGCACCCTAACAATTAAGTCACCACCGTTCCCACAATCATCAGCACAAAGCAATAACTTTATTTACCTGGTGATCTCAGACCGTCAACGGTACAAAAGTAGTAACTTTATTTACTGGTGATCTCAGACCTTCAACGGTACAAAAGTAGTAACTTTATTTACTGGTGATCTCAGACCTTCAACGGTACAAAAGTAGTAACTTTATTTACCTGCTGGTCTCAGACCGTCAACGGTACAAAAGTAATAACTTTATTTACCTGCTGGTCTCAGACCGTCAACGGTACAAAAGTAGTAACTTTACCTGGTGATCTCAGACCGTCAATGGTACAAAAGTAGTAACTTTATTTACCTGGTGATCTCAGACCGTCAACGGTACAAAAGTAGTAACTTTATTTACCTGGTGATCTCAGACCGTCAACGGTACAAAAGTAGTAACTTTATTTACCTGCTGGCCTCAGACCGTCAACGGTACAAAAGTAGTAACTTTATTTACTGGTGATCTCAGACCTTCAACGGTACAAAAGTAGTAACTTTATTTACCTGCTGGTCTCAGACCGTCAACGATACAAAAGTAATAACTTTATTTACCTGCTGGTCTCAGACCGTCAACGGTACAAAAGTAGTAACTTTATTTACCTGCTGGTCTCAGACCGTCAACGGTACAAAAGTAATAACTTTATTTACCTGCTGGTCTCAGACCGTCAACGGTACAAAAGTAATAACTTTATTTACCTGCTGGTCTCAGACCGCCAACGGTACAAAAGTAATAACTTTATTTACCTGCTGGTCTCAGACCGTCAACGGTACAAAAGTAATAACTTTGTTTACCTGGTGATCTCAGACCTTCAACGGTACAAAAGTAGTAAATTTATTTACCTGCTGGTCTCAGACCGTCAAAAAATATTCTGTTTCCCATTCGCTCACTCTGAACTCAAGCGTAGTCCTTAAACGTAGTAATAATTCTAGTAGTTGCTACTAATAGTCAGCGCACTAAACTATTGTTTGCGTGTGAGTTAGCTGTCCCTATTACCAGTGCCCCTCGCCCTCAGGCGAATCCACTCCCACTTCAGAGGTACTTATAATTTACGTCCCCAAGTCAAGGACGAGAAGTCAGCATTGTAGTCCAGGTAACCAGTGTAGAGTTTGAACTCACTACCTCAGTGCGCCATAAGTTTCAGAGAACTCCATGTTGACCTCCAAAGAAACAAGAAAACCGTAAGCTGATTAGTGAGGCTAGACGCAGACGGCCCGGATATGTTGCGCATGTTAAGGGGAGAAATAAACTGACAAACATGACGGGGAAAGAACTGAGGAAGACAAAGAGGTAATTACCTGGGCGGCTTGGTCACATGGCTTAATCAGGACTATATTCCGTTTACTTTTGTCTGCCCCAATATAAAATTCCAAATCTCAGTAACCAATTGAGGGAAAATGATGAGATTAAGCATATAACCGAATCATCATGTCCACCCAACAAAAAAAATTTCGTTCTGGAGATTGTACAGCAGATTTCAAAGTTGTTAATATGCGGTATATAATTTACGGGTCAGAGATGAAGTGCACATTATTAAATGTATTACGTCTTCATACGGAAACACTAGCGCTGAATAGTTCATTTTCTCGTGGGACATGGGATTGGCCTTATGACAAGAGCCTCGCGTATTGGAACCGGACATTACTGTAAACAAGTTTGTTAGCGAGAAATCACCTAGTTTTTCACCAAAACATCAAAGAAATGTCGCCGCTTTCCATGATTTACGTTGCTTTTGGACCTATCAAAGACATATTCCTTGGGTGGAGGTAAATTTAAGACGGCAGGAAAAATTTCATAACGATGCAACAGACAGTTTATAAAATAACTGATCGTGAATGAAGGCATTCATTTCTGGACAGACTATAGTCAACAGACCAGATCCCAGAATCTGGTGATCGTTTGAGGTGGCGAACTAACACCACCACTCGGCTTATCGGCATCATGATGATAGTGATGGTCTCAGAAGTCTTGTTAACATTGTCAATTTAAAATTTGTCAGTTGTATTCCAAGTGAAAGAGCTCAAATGGACGGTCCGATAATGATTCTCGTGGGGGGAAACACAAAGAAATAAGGAAAACTGGTTAGAGAATTATTCTCGTGGGGAATACACAAGAAGGTAAGCCGGTCACTTGATTTATGTGTGGAAAGAAAAATAATGAAAGACCGTTAGATAATGATTCTTGTGCGGACAACAAACGAAAGGACATTTAAGTAATGATTCTTGGCAGGGAAACAAAATTAAGAAAATAATTATTCTTGTAGGGAAAAGAAAATAGCGACAGGCCGTTAGATAATGACTCTTGTGCGTGGAAAAAACAAAAACAAAAGATACGTGTATAGAAAACAAACTAATGAAAGACAGGTAGGTGTATAGATCACAATTTAACAAAAGAGACATAGGTGTATAGAAAACAAAAAAATAACGAAAGACGAAGACGGGTGTGTATCTCAACATAACGAAAGACAGGTAGGTGTATAGAAAACACAAACTAACGAAGGACACTTAAGTGTGGATATAACTAACGAAAGACAGGTAGGTGTATAGAAAACAAAACAAAATGACGAAAGACAGGTAGGTGTATATATCAACATAACGAAAAACCGGTAGATGTATATAAAACACAAAATAACGAAGGACACAAGTAAGAGTGTGTGTGTGTGTGTGTGTGTGTGTGTGCGCGCGCGCGTGCTTGCGTGCGTGTGTGTGTGTGTGTGTAACATAAGATAAGACAGGTAGGTGCATAGAAATCACAAAATAACGAAAGACACTTAAGTGTAGAGAAAACAAAATAACGAAAGACAGTTAGTGGGGAGAAAAAAAAAATAACGAAAGACACTAAAGTGTATAGAAAACAAAATAACGAAAGACAAATGCAAACAAACTAATGAAAGACAGGTATATAAAAAACAAAATAACGAAAGACATTAAATGTTGAGAGGGACGCAGAGGTGTTTCCAAGGCACCAGGGCCGGGTTATATACTGGCCAAGACCTAATGACGCGTCCTCGTCGAGCGTCCTGGGCAACAGGTCCCTTCGGGGTCCTGGCTAAAGTCAATAGGATCACCGATTCCTCCGAAGTCGGAGAGTGTCTGCCTGTACGGCGAGGAACCACCAGTCTGCACACCAATAAGCCAGACATGGGACAACGGATACTCACGCAAACCTCAGGTCCTGTATGACATCACACTGATGTTGGACAACAGGATGTCTTCATCCGACATACAGGACTTCGCGTTGGAGCTCAAGCCAACGAACACAAGCAAGCAAGCAAGCAAATGTGGAGAAAACAAAATAATGAAAGACACTAAAGTGTAGAGAAAACAAAATAACGAAAGACACTAAAGTGTAGAGAAAACAAAATAACGAAAGAAGTTAAGTAATGACTACGGTAAGGAAATCAAAATAATGAAAGAAGTTAACAACGAATGACTAGGGTAAGGAAAACAAACTAACAAAAGCCAGGTAATGAATGTTGTCGGTTGACAAAGTAAGATAATGAGGTGCGCGTGCGAGGGTACAACAATAACAGAATCACCGTGGGACAACCATACTTGCTGATGCCGAACAACAACAAGGAACACGGCTAATGTTATCTAGGAAGCCCAGAGAGAGAGAAACTGCAGGAAATCCCTACTGTTGAGAAAATACAACGACCGGAATATTGCCACAGCAATGCGTTGTGGCAATCACAAAAACAAAGAAATATTCAAACCTTACTCAATTAAGGGGGTGGGGGAAGAGGGGGGGGGGATAAATCCCACAAAAACAGACCGGTGGTAGAGATAATAAAAGTAAAACTTGGAAGAAGCATAGAAATATAAAACTCCATTTTCTTCATCCTACACACAAAACAAGAGTTATCAAAATCGATCTGACAGGCTGGTATGATGGAATTAAACAGATCTCATAAAGGACAGAGATTATGACAATCTGAATGTTCTTCACGCACAAATAATCCACAAGAATACATGGGGGGGAAAAAACCAACGCAACCTTATAATAACAAAAGCTGTTTTTGTTATTCACCTCATTATGATTAAAAGATAAAGGCGTGCTGCATAGAGAAATACCTGCTGCGAGGTATGTCTGTCACAGCCAGTTCACTCGGGGAGTCTGGACATCCCATGCATGTGTGGCGTGGTCTTAAGTCAGCTAAATCATAGTGGGCACTGGACTGCTGTCACTAAGTCTGGAATCTCTCGACAATACAATGCCTAAAACCTGTGAAAGCACCATTGCTAGCTCAGGTCAAATCCCAGCTAGTTCTCTATGCTGCGCTGATTCGTGGACTAGCTAAAACCTAACATGCCTCTCTGCCATGAACGAAATAGGTTTACGACTGGCGATTCTGCTGCCACTGAGCTATTCTGTGTTGCCGATGGATGAGATGATGTCTGAGTTATGGGCATATTCAATATTCACAGACCACTGCCAATGCGTGTTACTCTTACTGTTACCAGAGAGTTAGGGGCATCTGTAACTGTTAGTTAGTTAGTTAGTCGCAGTTCCTACTTCACAGCAACGGGTCGTCCCCATTATGCTCCGTTCCTGTGCCAGTGAATATCACACAAAATGCGCCCCACTGCCCAACGTGAAAAGTGAAAAAGACAGGAGTCTCGACAAACAACAGCCCGCACAGATACACTGTGCATAATGCCACCACCAGAATGTCAACATAATAGTACCCCACAAAACACCCAGTTCATTTCTGATGGAATCGGCAGTCATTTTCCTATTTGGATGTTTCCTAGATGTTCACCCACACAGTCCATGGAAATACAGTTCATCGTTGATGGTAGTGGCAGTCAACCAGGAGCCCAGCAGCCACGCATTTCTGCATAAGGCAAAAACCGGTAAACTCTGGGACATAGCCATCTGCCATCGCTCCGAACATGCAGTCACGTTCCAAAACACATCGGGCAGATTCAAAAGCATTTCACACGAAACTCACAGCTCACAGTGTCGCGCCACGCACTCACTCAGTAGCAGGGCGACGGAACCATCAAGCCTCCTTAGTCGCCTCTTACGACATGCGTGGTAGGCTGCAGTGTTACTATTCTTTGCTTCCCTTATGGGCCCCGGCAACACACGGGAGATCTGTAACTGTTCATATTTATTGTGATTCTTATTTGCCCTGGAATTGATTGGTAGTATTCGCCAGTGCTTGACGCTGGTATCTGTCAGGAAGTCATTATCACCTTCTGGTTAACTTTCATCTGGCAAAGAGCACCCTGTTGTTCTACAGGAGTGATTCTTAATGGACTCATTGTAGTATCGGCCTTTATACCTTCCAGGAATCTTCACAGACACATTATGTAACAGTCAACACCACTTTAACGAAAAATTCTTCATGACACGACAGCTGCATAAGCTTCAAACAGTGTATTATTGTCTTTCTCTAAAACAATGTCGAATCAATGTCACTAAAACAATAATACTTACACTCGGTCTCTGCAATCAACATCTTTCGCTCGAGCTCTCAATTGACGTCAACATTCAACCGCTGCTTCATAAACGCTGTATATACACAAAAGTGGCGGCTAGATAAGACTTCTGCCACTTGCCATCTTCAGTCCGACCTCTTTCGCGATCCAGACGTGAATGCCCTCTGAAAGACCTATAGTCCGTGCTTGACCTTCACTCTGCTTACTTCCGGCAAAGCGTGGTTCACAATCCACTCAATCTTCACGTCTTGTCACTGAACTGTGCAAGACTCTGGGCTGCTTGTACTGAATACCACTTTGACCTGACCTAGCTATATGGCACTCTCAACAGATATAAAGATCCAGCACCGGTCCAGTACGTTTTCCAGCACCGTCCAGTATGTTTTCCAGCACCGGTCCAGTATGTGTCCAGCACCGGTCCAGTATGTTTTCCAGCACCGGTCCAGTATGTTTTCCAGCACCGGTCCAGTATGTTTTCCAGCACCGGTCCAGTATGTTTTCCAGTATCGGTCCAGTATGTTTTCCAGCACCAGTCCAATATGTTTTCCAGAACCGGCTCTAGAAATCCCAGTATATTTTCACGGGAAACACATACATGTGTGACGAAGCCATGCATTCGTGGTCGTATGTCAGTTATCTCCTTGTGGGGACGCAGAGGTGTTTCCAAAGCACCAGGGCCGAGTTATATACTGGCCAAGACCTATTGACGCGTCCTCGTCGAGCGTCCTGGGCAACAGGTCCCTTCGGGGTCCTGGCTAAGGTCAGTAGGATCGCCGATTCCTCCGAAGTCGGAGAGTGACTGCCTGTACGGCGAGGAACCACCAGTCTGCACACCAATAAGTCAGACATGGGACAACGGATACTCACGCAAACCTCAAGTCCTGTATGACATCACACTGATGTTGGACAACAGGATGCCTTCATCCGACATACAGGACTTCGCGTTGGAGCTCAAGCCAACGAACACAAGCAAGCAAGCAGCATCTCCTTGTGGGCATTTTGGACCGCTGACAATAAGTCCGGAATTTGTTAACTATACAATACCTCCAACCCGCGAAGGAACCATGTCTAACCTACGGCTAATTCCAACGAGTACTATTATCAGTAACGAATCACAGGTTATTTCTCTCAGCAAATGTGAGATTCCAGTATCGGTTTTGCACATCCCGCTAGTTTCTAAGTTTGAAGGGGGTAAGGAGAGCTCTACAGCAGTCCCGCGTGGAGGTGGTACTCTGGTACCAGGTTGGGAGACAAGTCTCTACATCATCCTGAATCCGATAAATGCAAACCCAGTTCAGAGTTTACATGACCTAAATCAACTGTTCATAACTGTAAGTGGTCAGGAAACGACCCTTTGTGCAAGCTTTGCAACGCATGGGGCACCTGCTGTTAGCCCTACATTTTACGGATCAATTGCCATCCAATGAAGACAAGCGCTACGGAGTCTTCTAGAGCAGTGGTTCTCAACCTTTTTTTGGCCCATGCACACCTTCACCATATGTTCAGACTGTCATTCCCAGCTTTCGTATTTCCTCCCTATAAATTTCCCCCCACCCCTACACAGTATACGTAAAAATGGAAGCTAAATTTAATAACACATACTAGAACAAGGCAAGACATCTACATAAAACGTGATTTGCGGGTCTACTTACGTTATAAAACGAATTTCAGAAGGGCGAGAAGTACAGAACCGTAAAATACGGAGGGAAAAACAATATCAAGTAATCGGTTCTTGTATTAACGCGATCTTGAAATAATCTTAAATCCTGGGGGGTGGGAATTCCCCACCGGTTGAGAACCACTGTCTAGAGGAATCACAACCAACCAACCAACCAACCAACCAACCAGCCAGTTAAATCCACACACAGATTGCCCAGGCGAAATGTTACGAGAGCGAACCAAACGATAAAAGAAACCATCTACGTTGTTGCGTACGCAATATATGAAAGTATCAATAGTGGAAAATATTGATTGGCGCTCACAGAAGTAGAAGAGATTAGAGACCATACGCTACTTCTGGGAGTTACAATCAATACGTGTGAATTATGCGTTGTTGTGAAGACGATCTAATTGTACTAGAATAAAAAGCGCGATGATTTAGCTGTCACCGGCTGGATAAAAAAAAAAAAACATCAACTGAACAAGCAACAAAATCGAGTCTACACAAATGGGAGAATAATGGATGACAACTAGTACGGCTGTGGAAATCAAGGAGAAGCCGCTGTATGCATCTTCATCCAATACGTTTATAGGACATTATAAAGATAGATTGTGAAGTGACAGCTCTTCTGCAATTCTTTTCACAATGGAGCACAGATTCTCAACCAACTCAGACCAAACACGCTGTAGATTTGCTCATTATAGGTTAGATTTGTAGGTGGCTATGTTTATGGGTTAGTAGACGGCACTCCGTGGCGATGGCGTTGCGGACGCGCGTTCGAAACACAGCGGCGACCGATTTGGCAGTAGACCGTCTCGCGCTGGTTTTAACGTGTTGGTATGGGAGCCAGTAGTTCAGAAAGCAATGGCAAACTACTGAACGTAAAAAACTTGCCAAGACATCAACAACGGCAGTAAAGTGCTGGTCTTGACTGCAATATCCTGTAAAGGATATGCAACTTTTAAAAACAAAAGGCAGTACTACCTGCTTTCTGTTAGCGCCGAATGTTGGGCGGCGCTCACCAAACCCGACACTCCACACTGTGCCAACGGCTTCGGGTGGAGGAGCGCAATTGGGAGTGTACAAGCCTTATCCAGGTGCGATGAATTGCAGCCTAAAGACAAAATGTCATGGCAGACCCGGCCCTAAGCCTTGGTTGGCAACTGGTCTAGGGCCGAAGCTTCGACAGGCGGACAGTTAGAACATAGCTTTGGAGATCAGGCAGCTTCCCAACATGTCATGTTTGAGATGTATTGGTGTTACCTTTCCTCTGGAGTAACCTAGGCAGGCCGAGAGAGGGATCGTGCTGCACGGGCAACTTATGGTCCCTGCAATTCAGCCCAGTCTTTGTGCTATGGAGAGGTATGACTTCATTCTTGGTCTTACCACCATGGGCTGTAGTTATTAAGCCTATTTTTGACTCACAATATAACAAACAGCCAGGTGCCAGTGAGTAAATTTTAATGCGATGAGACAGCTAGTCTCACGCCAACCCTTCACAGTCGTCTCCTACGACATGCATACTCGGGTTGCAGTGTTACCAGGTTTTGCTTCCCTGGCAGGTCCCGGTAACAGAAGGGTAGGAATAACATAGAACAGTTTATCCAAGTCGGTGAACTGACTGAGAAGAGATTAGTGATGCAATGGTAAAGACAGAGTTAAATCAACGCAGACGTACGAGTCCGCGTGAAGTTGTTCATCGGGTTTCCATCCATCATATGCAATGCCGGTAAGCGTTGGCGGTCATGATTCGCCATTTCACTCGATCACCAGAGTCGTGGATCAGCTCAGTGTTCTTGTCTCTACAATGCCACGTGGTCCACCAATCCAGGTATTTACTTCTCTGTCTTACCTTGTTCTCTTCCCACCGATCTTGCCAGTTGTCATCAAGTTCTCCAATTTATTTCTTCTCATAACATGTTCAAAAAATTTTGACTTTCTACATCTAATTTTTCTAATCAATTTACGATTTTCACATTTTTCTTGTAGTAATTGGTTTTCCTGTCTGTCCATGGCATTCTTTGCATTCTCCTCATAAACCACATTTCCACAGCCATAAGATGTTATTTCAGCTTGCGCCGGGTTTGCAGTTCTTAAAATCAAACAACCGTTGTATGGGAACGGCGCAGAGAATGGTGAGAAGGTGTGGCAATCTTTGAATCAACAACATCTAAATCACCCGTCAGTGAAGCATGAAGTGCTAGATCATTCTATAATTATCGGTTGCGACGATTTTCACAATGGTATGAGGGAAAGCAATGGCGAACTACTGAACGTAAACTTGTCAAGAGATCAGCGAATAGATGCGGGGGTTGACTGTGACGTCCTGTACAAAACATGCAACTAACTTTGCTGACCTCACATGACAAACGTTATAGACAGAAAACATTAAGCGGGACTGGTTTTAGCATTAGTTGATGCGACAAAGAAACCCCTCAAATGCCAAATGACCCACCTTACTTTGCTTATGTACAACGAGTGATTTCACTTCTGCAACTTCTCGGGAACAACAGACTCATGTAGCAACAGTATTTATGGGTAACGAGAAACCTTTCAGAAAGCACAGACATGTCCGATAAATATGACCGGCTCTATATTTCTGACCACGGAAAGTAAGGCGAATGAGAGTTCTGCGGGAAACAAATGCAAACCATAGAGTGATTGAACGAACGAACGAACGAACGAACAGACTTTATTTTCAAAAGGTAACAAATTGGGCACGCAGGCCCGTCTTACATTCGGCCCTTCCATTCACTCATCTTTCTTTCATCAACAGTGCATAGGAAAAAACATTGTCACATGAATTTTGATTAGATGTAGGCAGTCGGGAATTTTTGGGCACGATGTAGAGAGAAATGGACTGGGGGAGTTGGTGACCGCTGGCCGGGACGATGGGAAGCGGAAGGAAGCTGGGGAGGCCGCTTCTATTGTATGGTCGGGACGACAGCAGTGTCTTGATCCAAGAATCTGGTGATCGTGTCATGCAACCTCTACTCTCTTAGTTTAGTTTAGTTTAGTCGTTGGATCTACATCATGGCACATGGTTTAACCCATAAGTGCTCCGTTTTCCTCCTAACTCAAACCCCTGAATCTGGAGAAACTCAGCTCAATGCACGAACTCCGTTGCATCGGCGAGGATCCTGAAATACTTTGGGTAGATTTTTAACTCGAAATTTTGCCCGGGCAGCGCCGTTAGGCTACTCTTTTTTCGATTTCCAACTGCCAAGGGATTTTTTACGTGCGCAACAATACACACGGGCGTCCGATCTCACTACCCAGAGACCAGGGGAAATTTTATTACTGGAAGTCCAGGTGGATTTTTTAAATAAATCCCGGTCCTCGCCGGGGCCTGAACCCGGGACCTCCAGCACTCGAGGCGGACACCATACCTCGAGACAACTCCGCCCCCTTTATTCTCTTAATTTTCTCTTAACGCGAACAGTTGTGGTGCGAGAGAGAGAGAGAGAGAGAGAGAGAGAGAGAGAGAGAGAGAGAGAGAGAGAGAGAGAGAGAGAGAGAGAGAGAGAGAGAGGGGGGGGGGAGTGGGGAAGGGGAGAAATGGTAACTAAATCAACTAGACACTAACGATAACGCAGCACAAGTTTAAAGCAAGATTGTATAGCATGGAAGGAAAGAGTAACAAACACATCACGTCGCGGTAATTACAATGATGTTTACCGTGTCCCCAATCAAGGAGATAAGAGACAGTTGCTGTGTAGAGAAGCAACATCTAATGGCAGAGGCAATGTGGTTTCTGAGAATAAAATAGAAAACCGTGGCCGGACAGAAAAAAATTAGACAGCCCTTCAAAAAAAAAAAAAAAAGATTAAAATCGTAAACACTGATTAGAGAAATTGGACGAAGACAGTCAAGATTTATTTTTTATTTTTTATTTTTTTTTTTTTTTGGGGGGGGGGGGGGGGCGCACGTTAAGTGAAGAAATAAATGAGAGAGAAAAACCGACAATTTCGATTTAACTACTACGGTGGGATTTTTATTTATCTGAGGCGGAATACCCATCTAAGCCTGTACTCAGAGAAGCAATTGTTGGAGGGCAGGCCATCACCAACCCCCGGTCATTCTAAACAGCTCCAGTCAACACTAATGACGGTAAACATGCTGTAACTAGTTGAACTATCCATACAGAATCTCGCATGGAGGGCGGCAACGTTCTTGGGAAGGGAGGGGTGAGAGGAAGGGAGATGTCAAAGTCCAAATTATAAAGGCCTAGTTAGTATCTGTATTTGAAACTGCAGTCTGGAGAAAGAAAGAAAGAAAGAAACAAAGAAAGAAAGAAAGAAAGAAAGAAGAAAGAAAGAAAGAATGAAAGAAAGAAAGAAAGAAGAAAGAAAGAAAGAAAGAAAGAAAGGGAAAGAGGGAGCGAGAGAGGGAGGGAGCGAGAGAGGGAGGGAGCGAGAGAGGGAGGGAGGGAGGAAGGAAACAGGTGTACTTACGGGGGGAAACCTCAGAACAAAGGCACAGCAACAAACCAAAACCAAAACACATTCAGAGGAGGGAGGGGAAAATAAAACATCCATACTGTCGACAGAACTGTCTCCCACCTTGGTCCTCGGGTATTCATCATCAACAATAACCGGACATGAATCTAACCTTTGATCGCTCATCTCGTACAGGCAGAGTGCCATCTCCCCGAGCACACAAAACACTTGATCTCCAGACCTCTCGTTTCGTGGCTCATGAAGAGCCCTTCCTAAAATAATCACGGAATTTTTACGATTTCATTACCCTGTCCGCCGCGACCTGCAGATAAAAAGCACACTGACCGCGTAACCGGGACAGCCAATTGCAAGCCTGGTCCTGTTTGGTTGAACACGACGGTTTGTTTTCCCGTCAGATAATCAATCACATACCATCTCCGCATTGTAGGTCGGTTATAATAAGTCTATGAGTTAGTTTTTCTAGAACCTCTGTATTCGGCTGTTTTTGTTTCCATGAAATACAACATATTCTACCATATATCCACATAGCCATGGTCTCCGTTTGACTTTCTAACTGCTTGTTCATTGTCCAGGCTTCCACGCCATATTGCAGTGCTGAATATACATAACATTTGACCATTATTTTTAATGCATCATTTTTAATGCGATGTTAATCTCTTTAGCTGCTAAAATACAGCTTTAATGTTGTATAACCACTGTTTCTGTTTTATTTATATTCACATAAAGTCCCTTTTTTATCATTCTTCCATAAAACCACATCATCGCAGCTTCTACATAATTTCCCACTTTCCTGCTAATTGTCCATGAATCGCTTCCATACACCAGCAATGGCTCAATACAGCTCTTAACAACCGATTGACGAAGATAAATTGCAGAGAATATTCTACATCTTACTTCTGCTGCAATTAAAGTATACTTAGATACATTGACTTGTTTCAGATTGGTCCCATTTACTTTTATGGGAAAGATGAAACTTAGTATCCTAGGAATGAGCAGCAATATGTATTTGGGCATACAGTTTTTCTTTGTAACAACAATAACTTCAGTTTTTCAGTTACTCAGATTACGACCCTCGGTGCCTTAAACTCCTCTGCCGTGAATGCATCTGTCCCACATCTTCGCCACTAAATGATGTGCGCCTGGCTCCTCGTCATACAGTAGTCCCACTGCTTGTTCATGTTTATCACTTCGTGAATATATTATTGTGTGTTTAGTTTAGTTTAGTTTAGTTTAGTTTAGTTTAGTCTAGTCGACGGATCAACATCGCGGCACACGGGTGTAATCCATAAGTGCTCCGTTCTACTCCTAACTCAAGCCTAGGTTCGGAGAATCTCAGCTCAGTGCACGAACTCCGTAGCACCGGCGAGGCTCCTGAAATACTTTGGGTAGATTTTTAATTCGAAATTTTGCCCGGGCAGCGCCGTTAGGCTACTCTTTTTCGATTTCCAACTGCCAAGGGATTTGTTACGTGCGCAACAATACACACAGGCATCCGATCTCACTCCCCAGAGACCAGAGGAAATGTTTTTATTAGAAGTCTACGTGAAAAAAAAATCCCGGTCCTCACCGGTAATATTATTGTGTGTGTGTGTGTGTTTTTTTTTTTTAACCAAGGACCATTTTACACATCAGCCTATTAACAGAGAGGTGTGAGACAGGAATGTGTAATGTCTCCAGATCTTTTTTTCACTGTACGGTGAAAATATATTCAGAAATATAGAAGATATAGAAGGAATCAACATTGGGGGAAGATACATCAATAACATTAGATATGCAGATGATACAGTCTTGATTGCAGACAATGAACAGGACCTGCAACATTTAGTAGATGCGGTTGTTGCACACAGTGAACAACTAGGGTTAGAACTGAATAGTAAGAAGACCCAGATTATGATCGTCTCTGGGAAGAAGGAAATACCACAATGTGATATAGAGTAAATGGACATATTCTTAAGCAAGTGAATCGATACAGTTATCTAGTAACAGTCATAGCATCCGATGGGAGATGCCTTGAAGAGATTAGAACAAGAATTGCCATTGCGAAGGTAGCCTTTTTCAAGATGGTAAACATAATGACCAATAAAAAGATATCAACTGAAACGAGAAAAAGAGTGCTGAGGGGCTACATAGAGCCTGTACTTTTGTATGGATGTGAAGCTTGGACAATGAGCAGACAAGCTAAAAAGAACATCTGATGGCTGTGGAAATGTGGTTTCTGAGGAAAATGCAAAGAATACCATGGACAAACAGAAAAACTAATGAACAAGTCCTTGAAGAAACAAATGAAGATCGTAATGTGAACGCCTGATGCGTCACAATATGGGATAATAAGGCACTAGATAGTGATGTCGCCAAAACCAGTCGTGGAATTTGGAAGTATCCAAGTTCATCGGCCAAGATATTTTTAATCAGCTTGAAAGGTCAAGCTCTGAACCCGAATTGTTTCGGTCTCCTAAAACTCTACCTCAACTTTCGTTGTTCTGTAGCTTTCTCAGGGTCGGGGAATGTCAGATTTAATGTATACTTTAGGTTCGAGCTGTCAGAAAACAACACAGGCCGCATAGTTTATAGGTGCATACGAGATCTGAAATAAACGAAGGCTGTCTAGAGACCAAAATAGGTACCGTAGGCTGGCAGATTTATGGCAGTGGGAACGTGCTTGAGCTGAGAAATCTAATACAAGGAATATGAACTCAGAAACAAGGTCGTAGCGGGGTGGAGAGAGTTAGATTGATAATAAGATGCAAATTAAACATGCAGATCAGCCCAGCTGCGTGCTGTATGCTGGTTGGGTAGCCCCTCACGACAAGGAGAGAGCATGGTCACGTGATTCCAGAAAGGCGCCAACTCGAGAAGTAATATATACTTGAGGATCCAGTCAGTAGAAGAAGAGTCGAGCAGGAGAGAGGACAGTTAATAGTGGACTCCGGGAGCGGCGGGGGCCTGAGCCCTCTTGGGGCAGCCCAAGGAACATAGTAACAGGACTTCAGAAATTGTGGCTAATCCGTGCCCAAGTCTGTATAGTATCTGTAGGAGGAGGAAGTGAAGGAAGACGGACAAGCGCCCATGCTAGAATTCGTCTGAATCACTGATAGGAGTGAGAGCGACTAAGGATCTGTGAACGGAACCTACCCAAGGCAGATAAGCCAAAGAAGGGAAAGACACGCAGAGTCCGAGGGTCGCCTAAGTGCAAGAAAGCCACTTGAGTTAGAGGACCGCCAGCTAAGGAAACCGCTCGTTAGTTGCAGTAGATGGCTAAACGTCAGACAGGACGACCATAGCCAGGGACACTGCGGTTGGAACCACGCAGGAGACTAAAGGTCAGATAGGACAATAAGGTCAAGTGGGATCCACGACAAGCGATTGATTGGGCAGAGACAAATGAAACCCAGAAGGACGACCAGAAAACCCACTGGATGGCAGAAGTTGAATGTAAGTTGACATAAGACTTAGACCTAATTAGTTTAATTGTATATTATAATCAGGTACCTTAGTTTAGAGAGCTATAGCAAACTACCGTAGGTGAACTTACCGCGTAATCATGAACGACCCGGCAAAGGATCAGGACTGAATGCGACGTCCTGCATATGACCTATATTTAAATGGCCGAAATAGAGTGATTGGAGTCAAATTAATCGGTTAGATAAGCAGAGTGTAGGTAAACTATATATGTGCATGTAAATTAAGTAATCAGACTAAAAGATTAATGATAACTAGGCTGGTCAACACTGCATATAAAACGAAAGGCTACTGCAAGATATAAACAACACAGCGACCAAACACAGCAGACGGCAGAAGAAGATAGCAAGGCACTCGCGATCACTAGGTCAACCAGACAATAGGGGCAGGTGAGATCGTTGACCAGAGACGGGGCGGGCACAGGAAGGAATGTTGTCTTTTGTTCGCTGGACATAGGTGAAAGGAGGGCGCGCTTCTGCTGTTGTGTAGTTGAGTTGGCCTGGCGTGGTACAGGCAACGAGTTCAAATCTTCGGGTAAATGGTTAAATACTTAATGTTGGCTGTAGGCGGCGCGTCGGGAAATAGGCGATAATAATATTAGTTAAACATATGTAGGCGATAGATTACTGTGTTCACAATAAGGTTCTTAATTTATGCTATGGCTAAGATATACTAATACTAGTATAGATAAAGAAGCAAAAGCTGTTAAGGACTTTGTAGGTAGTGAAAGACTAAGGTTGTTTGTGACATAAAACTCACGGGTATTGTTTTATAATGTTTCAGACATTGTCTGGGTAAAATGGAGTTGCCCAAGCATACCGGGCATACTTGACTAAACAGATATCCATCTGAACAAAATAATCCCTGGGTATATGGATTGATGGATCAATCTATGCATCAATGGGTATTTGGGCTGAATATATGGACCACTAATAAGCCTACGGAAAGATAGTTACGAAACAAAGGCCGGTGTAATTCCTAGCTTTAGTCTTTTACTTCATGCGGTTAATAGGTGATAATAAGTGGCATTCCCCTAACATCCAGTTGCATAGGCTGTTACACTATCTATCTCTCTCTTGCGAGGCAATGCAGCATCGTATTATTACAGATCAATATGCATTATGTGTCTGCAATGCATGTGCTGATTACTCTATGCGATTATGTTGTAGATTGTCACTCTGTTATTGTTCAAGAAGGAAATAAATATATGACTGAGTTGTCTTTTATTTCGACTTGTCAGTCTGAAGTAATATAAGTAGAGTAGTTTAGAGACCTTGTGAGGCTGTACATCTCTTCTATAACCTGATAACATACACCACGAGACATTGATGGTGCAATAGTAATTAACTATTGTTCTCACGCGGAGACACGAACCTACATCTGCCGTATCCCTCACTCTCATCCTCTTTTTCTCCTTCTCTCTCTTCATCTTTCTTTACTATCAAAGGTAGTGTGTAGTAGGCAGAGTTCGACTGAGGAACGAACTTTTAGGCTTCACACTTATCTTATATCATTTCCCTCATCATTCCTTTCTTTCTCTTCTCTCTCTCCTCCCTCCCTCCTCTCTCTTCTTCCTCCTTCTTTTCTAGCTGTCACAGTAAACTGATTAGAGTCATTAGACGCAGACAGTCAAAATTTTTTGGACATGTAATGAGAAGAAATGATTTGGAGAACTTGGTGACAACTGGCAAGATCGAAGGGAACAGACCAAGGGGAAGACCGAGAAGTAAATACCTGGATGGCTTGGCCATATGGCATGGACTATCCAGGAACACTGCGCTGATCCACGACTCTGGTGATCGAGTGAGATGGCAGAACATGACCGCCCACGCTTATCGGAAAGGCACATGATGGATGGATAGAAGGTGCATTTGTGCTAGACCCACATTTTGATAAGGGAGGCGTTATTCGTAGCGTGCTGCGAATAATACTGACCGTTATTCACAGCTGCGAGATTTAAGTGCGGCTCCCACTGAAAATGTAAATCCTTTTTTATATATATTTTATACATTTAGTTCTGCATGCAGTTCCTAACCCTAACCCGAAACTTGAAAATAACGCTCCTTTTTCTATCGCTATTTTCGACGGTAGTAAACGTCACGTGACCAGCCGCGACTGCAAATAACACGTACCTATGGTAGGCGTTATTCGCAGCGCGCTACGTATAATCACTTCGTTTTGATAAACCCATCACGACATTAGTGATGTGGTCAGTGTCATGTCTGCCGCCTTTACTTCCCAAGATATTTCCGTGTACCCATTTAAGGCATGGTCCACCTGGGAACCCAGACCTATTTGAAACACCCGCAGCAATGCGGATTCGAACTCATGTTCACCTCTCCGACAGGCGAGCGTCTCGTCACCACGCAACCGCGTTTAGCAACTACACTACCGCCGCTCCTATATCATTGTGTGCTTGTGAGTTATTATTTTAAAATATCCCGTTCACGTCATTTCGCTCATTCCTAGGATACTACGTTTCAACCTTCCTATTTAGTTCACTACATTATCTTAGAAATGTAATCAATAATCTCACTACATTATCTAACTTTCCTATTGATGCGACTGTCAATTAACTGTCATTTACTGCCTATAGTACCCTGCGGTGTAGGACAGGGGGTCTTGAGCCTGGGGAATTAAGGCCGCCTGGCTAGTGCAGTCGCCGTGAACTGTGCAGGTTAGAGTTTTCTTTTTGCCCCGGACAGAAAAAAACTCCACACCTCTCCGAGGATTCGAATCCGGGTCTCCCGAATGAGAGACCTGCATTCTAGCCACTCGGCCAGTCGCCCCCCTCCCCCTCCCCCCTGATGCGACGTTCTGACATATCAAACATGTTGGGTTTGCCATCAGTAGCCTGATGATGGGTTGGTATCACTTGCGGATTGTCAAAAGTCCTTACCGGACCAGGATGTACGAAGACATCAATTAACGTCACTCTCTGACTTTCTTTTTTCCAATCGCTGACATAATCACCGAATTTTTGTATGATTTCATTAAACTGCCTGCCTTGACTTGGAGATAAAAGCTCTCTAACCCCGTCACTGGACAGCCAATCAGAAGCCTGGCCCTAGAGCTAACGCCGCCGGTCCCTTTTCGCAACCAGGAACTATTGCAGTGGTTCTCAACCTTTTTTGGCCCGTGCCCACCTTCACCATATTTTCAGAACGACATTCCCCCCCCCCCCCCCCCCCGTATTTCCTACCTAAAAATTTGGCCCTTGATCCCCTTCACCATATTTTCAGAACGTCATTCCTCCCCCCCCCCTTTTCGTATTTCCTACCTAACAATCCCCCCCCCCCTTTCCGCGCTCCTACACAGTAGGCCTATACATAATATTGGAAGCACATACTAAAACAAGTCTAGACGTCCACATAAAACGTGATTTGTGGGTCTACTTACTTTATAAAATGAATTTTAGAAGGGTGAGACGTACACAACCGTACAATATGAAGGGAAAAACAATATCAAGTAATCAGTTCTTGTATTAACGCGATCTTGGAATAATCTTCATTTCCCCCCCCCCCCGCCCCCGGAAACCCTAAAATTCCCCCCTGGGGGGGGGGGACTTCCCCACCGGATGAGAACCACTGAACTATTGGATACCGGTACTGCATACTGCTAGATAAACAGTGTGAACTCTTTTATTGTTGGGAGAATGGGCCTCAAGCCTGTTGCCGGAGTGGATGAGAAGTGGTCCTGTTCACTTCGGGCTTAGGTGAAACCGGTCTCGAATCTCACTATAGAGCTCACATTGTTTAACATAACACCCCAGATCTCATGGATAGGAATTCGGAATTCTAGCATTCTCCGATGGGGTCGAAAAACAGGCGTGCAAGTTGCGCACAACTCCGCGGTAGCTGGGAATCGTACAAAGTAGACTGTAAGGCCACTATTTTGTCAACATTGCTAGGGAAGAAAACGTATTCACTAACAAACAAAAGAAGGCCATTGGAATCAACAAGGCAAATGAAATAAAGACACGAAAACACACATAGAAAAGAGGTAAGGGCAGAGATTGTTAATATGGAGAGGACATGTGAGGAACAGCATGACAGAAAGAGTAATAAAGATATCCTGAAAAGTTAACCCACAAAGAGAATTTGTTACTCGCATCAGAAGCAGACAGTACACATTCATGTCATTAGAGCGGGACGGCTGGAGCATGTCATCACAACTGGAAAGCTGGAAGGAGGAGGGGGGGAGAGGCAGGGGGATACCAAGAGAGAAGATGCTAGTAGCTAGACAGTTTGACATAATGGCATGGGAGATCATCAGTATTAGAAATGATTGGCAGTACACGAGATTGCCAACGTCACATAAAGGACTTTAAACAGAAGCAGAACTTAAGTATTTAGAAAAAAGAATTACTTAAATGTGAAATTTAAAGTGTAGCAAAAGAAACAATGAAACAAATAAGTACATCTCTCTATATCTCTCTCACTTTCCCTCTCTCTCACTCTCTGACTCTAAACCCTTTGAAAATAAAAAATGTTCGTTCATTCGTTCATTTCTCTCTCTCTCTCTCTCTCTCTCTCTCTCTCTCTCTCTCTCTCTCTCTCTCTCTCTCTCTCTCTCTCTCACGGGAGCGCGCACACACGCACACACACACACCCCATTTCCAGGCAGTAGCGGAAATCCCTGTTAGACAAGTCACAGTTGTGTTTCTGCACATGCGTATCCATCCATCACGTGTCAAGGAAACACTTCCTCAGGGATGACAAAAGCCTCACGGGCAGTCGGCAGCTGATGAATAAAAGAGAATTACTGCACGATAACAAGATGGCCAGAAATTGACGTTTTTACAACAGGAAACGTTTTTCTGCAGACAGGGCATCTTTGATGAATTTTACGCTGGGTATAGGGGAAAGGTCGGCAGCAACAGCAGCAGCAGCAACAGCAGCAGCAGCAGAAGGAGGAGGAGGAGAACAAGAAGAAGAAGAAGAAGAAGAAGAAACGGCGTCAACCTAAAGAAAGCAACAGCTACTACTCCATCCATTCATCATGTGCCATGCCGATAAGCGTGGGCGGTCATGTTCTGCCATCTCACTCGATCACCAGAGTCGTGGATCAACTCCGTGTTCCTGTCTCGATCATGCCATGTGGCCAAGCCATCCAGGTATTTACTTCTCGGTCTTCCCCTTGGTCTCTTCCCTTCGACCTTGCCAGTTGTCACCAAGTTCTCTAATTCATTTCTTCTCATAACATATCAAAAATATTTTGACTGTCTACGTCTAATGACTCTAATCAGTTTACGATCTTCATTTGTTTCTTGAAGGACTTGTTCACTGGTTTTTCTGTCTGTCCATGGTATTCTTTGCATTTTCCTCAGAAACCACATTTCCACAGCCATCAGCTGTTTTTCAGCTTGACTGCTTATTGTCCACGCTTCACATCCATACAAAAGTATAGGTTCTATGTAGCACTTCAACACTCTTTCTCGTTTCAATTGATATCTTTTCCCCGGGAAGGTTAACCCGGTCAACAAATGCCCGCAGAAGTCAGATGTGTCGGCCTAACGGCACAAGTACGCAGCACCGCTGTAAACAGGCACAACGCAGTCACATCCGGGGAAAAAAAAACTCCGGATGAACGCAGAAGAAGAAGAAGAATTGATATCTTTTTATTGGTCAGTATGTTTTTCATCTTGCAAAAGGCTACCTTCGCAATGACAATTCTTGTTCTAATCTCTTCAAGGCATCTCCCATCAGATGTTATGACTGTTGCGAGATAGTTGTACCGATTCACTTGTTTAAGAATATGCCCATACACGTGTATATCACATTGTGGTATTTCCTTCTTCCCAGTGACGGCCATAATCTGTGTCTTCTTAATATTCAGTTCTAACCCTTGTTGATCACTGTGTGCAACAATCGCATCTACTAAATTTTGCAGTTACTACTACTACTACTACTACTACTACTACTACTACTACTACTACTACTACTACTACTACTACTACTACTACTACTACTACTACTCGTAAAATTGCCCATTTAGTTAGTTGTATGTCCCTTATTGGTTGACGCAGTCATTTCCAGCATCCTTTATCTGTTTCTGGTTTTTTTGTCAAGTTTATGTTCAGTAGTTTGCCATTGCTTTCTGAACGACCGGCACTCATACCAATGTATGAAAATCAACGCAAGGCGGTCTGCTTCCAAATCTTCGGCTGTGTTTTGACCGCGTTATTCGGGATTGCGAGCTGCACTCGCAATCCCTTTGCCACGAGCCGGCTATTTAACGACAAACAGGTAATGAATGCTGGGATTGATTGCAACGTCTTGTAATGGACATGCAAGCGACTGTTTTAAACAATGAAAAGCGGATACTGTAGCATAGTAGCTAATGCGCTCGTTCCACAAGCTTACAAGACTCGTTCCACAAGCTTACAAGATTCGTCCCACAAGCTTACAAGATTCGTCCCACAAGCTTACAAGATTCGTCCCACAAGCTTACAAGTGACAGATTTTTTGTTAAACCAGAACCGCACTGGGATCAACCCAGCTAATCAAAATGGATACCAGATCAATGACAGATTTTTGGGACTTGTCTAAGGAATTGTCTAGAAAATGATACGTTATGATATATGTTAATATGATATGATACGCTTTGTTATGATACGTGTATATGATATGTTATGATGCGTTACAATTTGATACAACTTGATGATATATGATATGATATAAGATGTGATAGGACTCTCCGTGGCGAAGTGGTCAAGCCGTCTGTGGGTTCGATTCAGGGCTACGTTTTTCGGTTCACGATTGCATTTTCTCGGAGACTCCTATGGGTCGTCGCCGGAGCTACGGAGTTCGTGATTTGTGCGATACTTTCGACAGGCCATCCTGCCGAAAGAGACCGAGCCATATGGGATAAAACTCGTGGCAATGAAGTCTATCCTCTCGACTTTTAAGATACAATATGATGTCATGTGACATAAAATATGATACACGAAATTTGATTCAATATAATTTATCTTTCCGATTTCCCTTCCCTCTACACTCCACCCACTCTCTCACCCTGCGAGAGAGAGAGAGAGAGAGAGAGAGAGAGAGAGAGAGAGAGAGAGAGAGAGAGACAGACAGACAGACAGAGACAGACAGACAGAGAGAGAGAGAGAGAGAGAGAGAGAGAGAGAGAGAGAGAGAGAGAGAGAGAGAGAGAGAGAGAGAGAGAGAGAGAGAGAGAGATTATCATATGTTCCCACAAAACTGACAATCCCAGAAAACCAATCCAATATTAGATAATGCCATCTCTGCACACATCGCCTACTTTTTCTTTCAAATACTGCAATTTTTGTTTTCCTCTTTTGTGTGTGTGTTTTTGTTTCTAAACACACGTTCTGCAAAAATAAATTGCAATTATTGTCATCCATGATAACCTCGGAGAAATCGAAATTCAGCCCGTTGCTACGAAGTAGAAGACACAAAATAATCAGATGAGTTTTGTTTTGTAAAGTACTTGATTACGTTCGGTGTGCTGTCTAGCTCTCATTATGTAATCATCTAATCAATTGACACTGTGCTAGACAGCTTCTGTTGCCATGCAGGACTCTTCTCTTAGGCTTTGGGTGACATTGACACAGAGGGGCTAGATTCTCATTTGTATAATAAGCAAATAAACTCATTAACACTCTCTCTCTCTCTCTCTCTCTCTCTCTCTCTCTCTCTCTCTCTCTCTCTCTCTGTTTTGTGTGTGAGGTAGAGGGCGAGAGGGTCGGGGGAGGAGGAGAGACAGTGAGTGAGTCAGTAAGAGGGGGGGGGGTGAGTCAGTAAGAGGGGGAGGGAAAATGAGTGAGTCAATAAGGGGGAGGGAGGGAGGGAGGGTGATTTAGTGAGTGCGTGCGTCGTCATTCAGTCAGTCAGGTAGTCAGGCAGTCGAGCAAGAGGTAGACAGCCATGGAAGTGTGAAGACTTCTGTGTCTACAATGTTAAAGTTGCCAACAGTGATTTTCCACCCACTAGAAACATGCATATGGCCGTCATCAGTACAGTGGTGCGCAGTACAGTATAATGGGTAAGGCTGGGAATTATGAAATTGCGAGTTATCACTATGCCCTAAAATACAGGCCCGGTTATCAGTACACTACCATATTTTCGCTGTATTGGTGTAATTGAGCACAATTAGCACAAGTAAAACAGAGGTAATGACTGTATCTAAAGAAGAAGAAACAACAACAACATGCCTAAGCGAACATCCCTTGAAACAAGTAAAGAGTTTCAAGTACCTAGGAAGTATAAAATCATCAAATTGCAAATCAGAAGACGATATCGAAAACAGATGCAATAAGGTAAACCAACTAATTGGACAAATGGCATCAATACTAAAGAACAAACATGTATCAATAACTACTAAGAAAGCACTTTACAAACACAGTCTTCCTACCAACTCTATGTTACCAATGCCAAACCTGCACAATGACAGAAAAAGAGAAAATAGAAATCACAACAACAGAAATGAGATTCCTGAGAAGAATACTCAATGTATCAAGAAGAGATAAGATCAGAAATGAAGAAATCGGTACTAAAGTGGGGGTTATAGCTCCGCTAGATTTTATTAGAAGGCAGCAAGTCAAATGGCTTGGCCATGCAAGTAGGTTACCAACTAACAGTATACCACAACCAGCAATGATGTACAGACCAGACTGAAGCAGAAGAAGAAGAGGCCGACCACGTAAACGATGGACGCAGGGAAAAGCAGTCCATGGGAATAAAGATACATGAAGCCCATAAGCGGGCACTCTCCCGCTGTTTATACTTCACCTCGACACCGCAAGGTACAAGAGGAACATGATGAGATGAGCTGAGATGAGGTGTAATTGAGCAGTTGTATGGATCAGTATGAAACACACACAAAATATAGAGCCACACATACAGGCCAAATCAACTAATCACATCAGTGGAGTGTTACAGCTCCGGTGTCTATGCCATGAAACTGTTACAGCTCCGGTGTCTATGCCATGATACTGTTACAGTTCTGGTGTCTAGGCCATGAAACTGTTACAGTTGCGGTGTCTATGCCATGAAACTGTTACAGTTGCGGTGTCTATGCCATGAAACTGTTACAGCTCCGGTGTCTATGCCATGATACTGTTACAACTCCGGTGTCTAGGCCATGAAACTGTTACAGTTCCGGTGTCTATGCCATGATACTGTTATAGTTCCGGTGTCTATGCCACGAAACTGTTACAGTTCTGGTGTCTATGCCATGATACTGTTACAACTCCGGTGTCTAGGCCATGAAACTGTTACAGTTCCGGTGTCTATGCCATGATACTGTTACAGCTCCGGTGTCTATGCCATGATACTGTTACCCGGTGTCTATGCCATGATACTGTTACAACTCCGGTGTCTATGCCATGATACTGTTACAGTTCTGGTGTGTAGGCCATGAAACTGTTACAGCTCCGGTGTCTATGCCATGATACTGTTACAACTCCGGTGTCTAGGCCATGAAACTGTTACAGTTCCGGTGTCTATGCCATGATACTGTTACAGTTCCGGTGTCTATGCCACGAAACTGTTACAGTTCTGGTGTCTATGCCATGATACTGTTACAACTCCGGTGTCTAGGCCATGAAACTGTTACAGTTCCGGTGTCTATGCCATGATACTGTTACAGCTCCGGTGTCTATGCCATGATACTGTTACAGCTCCGGTGTCTATGCCATGATACTGTTACCCGGTGTCTATGCCATGATACTGTTACAGCTCCGGTGTCTATGCCACGAAACTATTACAGCTCCGGTGTCTATGCCATGAAACTGTTACAGCTCCGGTGTCTATGCCATAAAACTGTTACAGCTCCGATGTCTATGCCATGATGTGGACTCAATAGTTAGCTCTCATGCCTTCCATAGACCCTCAAATCAATCATCGTCAGTACAGTTTAAACGTTACTTGCATGTCCTTGACAGGACGTTGCAATCAATTGCAGCATTTATTGCCTGTTCTTGGTTTACAAGACAATGATAGTTCAGTGAAGCGAACGAGAACGTTAGTTCATGAAATGTTAGTTTGCCATTGCTTTCTGAATGGCGACGCATCATACCATCGAAATCAACGCAAGAGCGGTCTGCTATCAAATCTCCCGTGGCTAATTTTGAACTCTCGACTCGATATGACGAGTAATTATTAACTTGCGCATCTCACTATCCCCTGAGTTACAGCGCCGTTTGCAGGTACAAGTACCCACAGGTAGTGCTTTATTGGTGAGACGGCACACCAGTATAAATCCACATGAAACAGCAAAAAATACAGAGCCACACATACGAACACATTGGGCACGACCTGGCGCCAAAGCAGTACACTCGGGTTTGATCTCACGGCTTCCTCGGGTCTCCCAACCAACCATCATCAGTGCAATACCAGCCCAACAGCAATGGCCGTAAAACCGTGTGGATCAAAATGAACCATCAAGAAGTACAGAGGCACACATTTAAGCTAAATATACCCATCAAACTGCCGAAGGGGTCAAGGACGCAGTTCGTAATCCCGCGTGCCGCGTTCGAAACACCGCTGCGGGCGATTTGGCAGCAGACCGCATTGCATTGGGTTTTTTATGAAATGGTATATGTGCCGGTCGTTCAGAAAGCCATAGCAAACTGCTGAACGTAAACTTGCCCAGGAATCACGAACAGCAAAAAGGATGGGGTCGACTGCTACGTCCTGTAAATGATATGCAACTAAGTAACTCATTCAAATGGGGAATCCTATTTATTGGAGCTCAACTTAATGTTGGAATAAGCAAACCCGAGAACTGACAGTGCAGGTTAAAATTCGCGCCCGGCGGGCAGCAGAATAGACGTTTCAATTAGGGATTTGTCAATCTCGCTGACCCAAAGTAAACAACTACTGATTTCTCAATCTTACTTGTCCAGTCTGAGCACTGTTTTTTTCTGCGGTATGTTCTGGCTCATATCAGTCTCACTCAGCCAGAAACGTTGAGGCGTTAACTACGATCATTTATTTATTTTTTTTTACTTTTAAGTTATTTTGGGTTTATTACCAATTGTTTTCATCAGATAAGCTTTGGGCATAAAAATTTAGTTAGCTGGAACATCAAGTATAGGATCAGTATACCGATAGGTTTTCAGAGTCTACGGTAGGTATATTAATGTCTTTTGGTGTTTCTGGCGTGCGTATATCTGAACTCCAGAATATCTTCGCATTTTTCTCCACCTTCCATCCCAGTTTCAAACCTTATCATGTTTCAATATTTGAACATCGCCATTGGTTCCGTAGGCCTCTTATCCTATTTTACAACTCGTATAAACCCAGATAAACTACTGAGTGTAATCTTGCCAAAGAAATCAACAATCAGCTGAAAGATGCTGATGTTGACAGCGATGTCCTGTAAAGGATATGCAAAAATTGTTTTTTAAAATAAGCCCAGATACTTCCGCCCTTTTCTTCTCCACATGTCCCCCCATCCTCCCTCCAGCAAGGATTCTATTCCCTTCTCTCAACTGATGCGTCTCAATTTTCAACACAGTTTGATTTAACCAATATTTGTTTAATGATCCTCTCACTACTCTCTATGCTGTCATTCCCACTTATCTATTTGTGTCCCCTATTCCTCCTTTCATTGCTCTCCGTTGAACCTGCTCGTGTATGATTGTTTGTTGATTTGTTTGGCGCTCGCTTGCTAGCTTTGAACTCAAGCGTAGTCCATACATGTGCTACTGCTTCTAGTACATTGACCTGATTTTTGCGTGTGGATTAGCTTTCCTCAATACCAGTGTCCTTCCCGTGTCTTACTTATAGAGATTGCCCTCCCCGCCACAACACAATTCTTATTTCGCCCTAGCTTACACTCTACCCACTGTCTCAGTTCCTACCAGCTGACCCACTCAGCGTGGCATACAGTTTGATGTTTGTACCCCATAATTTAGCCGTCTCCAAAACCTGTGACTATTTGACTTTTCTGTATTTTTTGTTAAATGCAATAGCGAGCCAATACACCACCGCTGCTCGTTTGCGATTAAAAAGCGCTACCAAATGTCCTCTCGACCCCATCCCCACCCCCCTTTTGCTGAAAGCAAGTGCCAAGACAATATGCAGACATCTTCTGGTACTTTCTGTGATAATCTACTTTCCTTGATGAGGCTTACAGGCTTACTCTGGCGCCGAGTTACTTCTAGCATGAAACGGCAACAAATGGTTACAGTCTTGTGTTCCTGTGGAGATCTCCGGGAAATCAATCAGGCGATAACGGCGTGTTAGGACTAAATATTTCGGTAGTTTACGGTTAAATGAAGCAGACAGGGCCAAAAATAAACGCGGCGTCATTCGTTACTAAGAAAGACAGACAAGACAGGACAAGACAAGACAAGACAAAGAAAGGAAGGAAGAAAGGAAGAAAGAAAGAAAGAAAGAAAGAAAGAAAGAAAGAAAGAAAGAAAGAAAGAAAGAAAGAAAGAAAGAAAGAAAGAAAGAAAGAAAGAAAGAAAGAAAGAAAGAAAGAAAGAAAGAAAGAAAGAAAGAAAGGTCGAGGGTTTGAAATCATTAGCAAGTGATATGGAAGCAAACCGCTCTGCGTTGATTTCGTGGTATGATTCAGACTACAACGGCAAACGATTGAAATAAATTGCCTAGTAAATTAGACATAGCCAATAAAAATCGCAACAACTGAAATAAGATTCCTGAGAAGAATATTCAATGTATCAAGAAGAGAGACAATCACAAATGAAGAAATCAAGACTTAAGTGGGGTTATAGCAGCGCTAGATTATATCAGAAGGCTATGCTTTGGCCTCGTAACTAGATTACCAACTAACAGTATACCACAACAAGCAGTCTTGTACAGACCAACTTGAAGCGGAAGAAGAGGATGGCTGCGTAAACGATGGACAGAGAATGGCAGAGTCCGTGGGAGTATCGGTAAATAAAGCCCATATGCGGACGTTTTCCCGCTATTTATATTTCACCTTGTCCACGCAAGCTACAAGAGGAACAAGATGAGATGAGGATAAATGCTAGCGTTAAACACAAAGTTATGGAAGGGACATGCAACTAGCTAACTGATTTACGCACGTAGGGAGAATGAGTGAATAAACCGTGAAACACCAAGTAGCTGCACAGATGTAATCTCAGTGAAGATGACTAGAATAGTATGACTAGAGAGAAAATGTAACAAGGCAATTCTTTGAACAGCAGACGAAAACCACACACTGTAAACCGAAATTAGATCTAGACAGTCAGGGAGGGCCCTTTGGGATCATCTGTATAGTACAGACGAAATAGATAAATGACAGGGAATGTGAGTGGAAGATTACCTCCTGTGAGTGGCAGATTACCTAAGGACACGGGAGAGGTGTTCCAGCGCCTGTGGGACCACGTGGAGAAGGCGGGGGAACAGACTATGTGGAAAGAATTATACTGCGTAGGATCGGCAGGGGTTATGAGAAGAAAGACAATGAGAACTATCAATAAGATAGCGCTGTGAATGACTAGTAGTATGACACTTCACTGGCTGTTGTACGAGGGACGGAGCGCGTATGGAAATGGTCTTAGTGCATTGATGTTGGTTCTTAGCTCAACTCAACAGATATATCATCATAGCTTTGAGAAAATGCCGGTCTCTCTGGCTGTGGGGTTACAACACTTTCTCTCTGTAATCCCGTTTATCACGCAGAGTCTCGCAGCGGAGCGAGAACTGAGGTGGTTCGACCCCCGCTCGTGACTTGCGGATACTGAGCCGGCCGCTCAGAAAGCAATGGCAAACTACTGAGCGTAATCTTGCCAAGAGATCAACAGACAGCTGAAAGATGCTGCTGTTGACAGCTAAGTCCTGTAAAAGGATACGCAAAAACATTTGAGAAAATAGTTCGGCGGGGAGTGACCAGAGGATCTGGCAGACGCTCAGAACTCTGAGCAAAGGCCAGACGGACATAATGAAACTGCTAGTGGCAAGATTAGTGTTGGAACTCATTGCTGGTCGTTGAAGATGAGGACGGAGCACGAGTGGGAATGTCCCGAGTGCTAAAATGTCGGTTCTTGACTCGACTCAACTAGACAGTCAGAACTGTTGGGCATGCAAAGAACTGGGACAAGCCAGAATGCTTGGCGACAATCGGCAGACTTCATTGGAAAGGAGAAAACGGAAGACAAAAATACATACTTGGGTTTATTCATTCAGTAGCATGTCCTTTGCAGAACCTCGCTCTCATATCAACCTTCCGGAAAACGTCTCCATTATAAGCAAGATTTCCCGCGTCCGAGACACCCATCTGGAGATCATCCGTCACATCCTGTATCCATCTTCTCTTTGGCCTTCCTCTTCCTTTTTTTCTCGGACATATACCCCTCCATGATTGTTCTCTCCAAACTTTCATGACGTTTCACGTGTCCAAAGTATTTCCATTTTCTTTGTTTTATCGTCTTTAGTAGCCAACCTTCTTCAATATTCAGATCTTGTCATATGATTGCATTTGTTCCTTTCTGTATCTAAGATATTCTTAGAACCTGTCTATAACATTTATATTCAAAGGCCTTTATGCGTTGTTCAGCTTGTTTAGTAAGTGTCCATGTCTCACAAGCGTATGTTGCAATGGGAAAAATGCTTGCTCTTAAAACTCAAAGTGTTGTAGTTCTATCTGCCCCCTCCACAATTTATTTAGTTTTAGTTTTTGAAGAGCAATAGATATTCGTCTTTTAATTTATTTAATTGCGTCACAATTGTTGGTAATTAATGACCCAAGATATTAGAAATTGTCCACATCTCCATTTTTTCCTCATTTACATATATTTCTTTCTCCATAATAGTTTGATCTGTATGCATTAGCTTTGTTCCTGCTACGTTAATATACAGATTGTGATTTTCGCTTCTAGGTTGAGGTTATTTGTAGTTCTATAATCTGTAATGTGGATAGTAATACTGTATCATCAGCATATCGAGTCTCTAGTATTTTATGACACCGATATTTAGAGAATCATACTGCTCCTTGATTATATCTTATCTGGCATGTCTCATTATATGTTATGTCAAACCAATCTGATGTCTTGCCATCTACTCTAACCATTTTGAGTATGCGATATCTTGTTCCTTTTCCTTGTCTAAATCCAGCTTGAACCATGTTAATCTCTTCTTCCACTGTCTTACGAAGTCTTCCCATTATGATTTTTAGTAGAATTTTGCTTGCATGAATGATCAGGGAAACAGTTCTATCGTTGGTGCATAATTTCAGGGTGGCTTGGCCAAATAACACATAACAGAAGATAGAATACAGGCCCGATTTGAGTGTCTGGGAACCATTCATGAAACCAAATCAAGGACGACAAGTCAATGTTTAAGTTCAACTGACCGATATAGGAAGCGATCCCTGAATCTTATGAGTGCACCGTAAGTTTAGGAGTGAGTGTTCTTAATCTTTCGGCCAGGCGACTTCTACTCCATGTAATCTGAAATTACACACGGGTGTAACCCAAAATTGCTCCGTTCTACTCCTGACTCAAGCCTGAGTCCGGAGAATCTCAGCTCAGTGCACGAACTACGTAGCACCGGCGAGGACCCTGAAATACTTTAAGTAGATTTTTAACTCGAAATTTTGCCTGGGCAGGGACGTTAGGCTACTCTTTTTCGATTTTTAACTGCCTAGGGATTTTTTGCGTGCGCAACAATACGCACGGGCGTCCGATCTCTCAACTCAGAGACTAGGGGAAATTTTCTCAGACTAGGGGAAATTTTGTGTCCAGACGTCCACGTGAGAAAAAAAAAACCTGTCCTCACCGGGGCTTGAACTCGGGACCTTCAGCACTCGAGGCGGACACCATACCTCGAGACCACTCAGCTCCCAGGTAGTTTTCCAAAGCTTCTGGGATTCGCCGAAAAGGAAAGCAGCGAGGTAGGGAACTGGCCATCTCACTTTATAATGACATGGCCTCAAATTACACACACACAAGCGGCAGTTTCTGCCACAAGACTTCCTTTTCCTTGACCCAATGAGAGGTACATTTCCATGCGTCACCTCCCTCTTCTCCATCCCCTGGGATTTCCATTTCCCTCGGCCTCTGCGTTAAGTATCAGATAATTCTATTAGATGGAAAATTCTATCCCCACCTTGTCCCGGAAATTGCCGCCAAAATGTTGGACCGGGTAATATCACACTAAACTGGGCCACTTGTGGCGCTGGTGATGACAATCTAAGTGGTGATCAATGCCGGGATTACTGCAGTCGGTGAACGTGCTAACGACAAAGTGGAGGGCTATATAAATATCGTTAAGTATCGGCTACAGCTTGGCCAGTCTAAACGGGTCCGTTCTACTTTCTTAAGAACAGAAGTGGTATAATGGTTATGTGCTCGCCTGCCAAGACAGTGGTTAGGGTTCAATCCCCCTCAGAGGCAGGATTCAAGCTTTTCCCCATCAGTACGGCTCTAGTGTCGACCTAGTCTCATTAAAATGGGTCAATAAAATAGCTCTAATAATCAATGGCTATACATTCACCCATGATATTACTTTCGTGGCTTTGTGGCTTCCTCAGTTCTCTCCATGCCCGATGTAATTGTTCTTTTCTTAAAGTCGCTTAAAAGTTGAAAAGGTCGACTTCATTGTACCAGGTTTTATCCCATATGGCTCAGTCTCTTTCCGCAGCGCGGAAAGCGTCGCACAAAGCACGAACTCGTAGCTCCAGCGACGACCCTCAGGAGTCTCCGAAAAAAAATGCACACCAGTCAGACGGTTTGACCACTACAAGGGAGCAGGCAATTTTTAGGGGAAGGAATCGCGACGAGGATGGGCACTGGATATGTCAGTTTATGTCCGTCTTGCTTTACCTCTGGGTGACGACTGTCGACCAGATCCTCTTTATACCATGTTCTTCCGTATTATTCACATACTCGTGTTAGCGGTCCCTTTTATGTTTTGGTGTGTAGAGAAATGAGATGTGCTAGACAATTCCAAGCCGGCTTCGTGGCTTAGAGGTTATGACTTTTCTCCGTAATCTGTATACTCTCGTCGGTGACGTGATGACGGTGAGAATCAGCAGTGGTTCGAATCGCATCGGTAACTTACGGGGTATGTGAGCCGGCCGCTCAGAAAGCAATGGCAAACTACTGAGCGTAATATTGCCAAGAAATCAACATACAGCTGAAAGATGCTGGTGTTGACAGCGATGTCCTGTAAAGGATATGCCAAAAAAAAAAGACAATTTCAAACGGCTATCAACTAATACTTTTTTTTTTTAAATCAAACTGGACAGTCTACAAGGCGGGGGAAAAGTACAGCCAGGTGTAATTTTCAAAAGAATGCATTCCCTTAGTGAATTTAAATTTGGAAGTCACAAACAATCTTTTGTGCGATTTATTGCCTGGTATATTTCGCTGTCGAAAGTACAAAGTATTTAGGCCCATATTGCAGCGTTTAGTTAGGCCCATATTGCAGAGGTGTTGCATTTATTCCTCTTCTTCTCTTCCTCCATTTACATCATTGAAGTGGTGGAGGGGGGAGAAATACTTACCTTACTTATCGTACTTCGATGACCACATATTATACACATCACATATTTCATATCTACAAACATACGATAGTAAGTTAATAAGTAAGTCACAAATCGCTGTAGAAAAATAACTAAATATGATAACAACTTGAAACCAGTTTATTTGTATACATCCCTTTATTTCTCAACATAAATTCCACCAACATTTATGCACTTATCCCATAGTTTTATCAGTTTTTCCAAACCGGCTGCCATGTTTTCACTTCACATTCAACTTCGGCGTCATTCGCAAAATGTCTCCCGCCAAAGTGGGTTTTCAGTGGACTTAGCCCCTAGCGATTTCCAGTAAAGCAGTGCATAGTTGGGTAGAAAAAGTTACGAGGGCTAGTCAATAAGTAAGTCACACAGTTCTGTGGGATGGCGGGTAAATGAAAATAGGGCACGCAAATTTATGCAGCTGGTTTGGGAGGACTAATAAAACGATGGGATAAGTGCATCAATGTTGGTGGAAATTATGTTGAGAAATAAAGGGACAATGTATGTATACAAATAAACTGCTTTCAAGTTGTTATCATATTTAGTTATTTTTCTACAGCCATTTGTGACTTACTTATTAACTTACCCTCGTATCATTAAGAGATTATTATGTTTCCTTCGTGGTATTTGTTTGTAAGTGTGTATGTAGGATACAGTGTATTTTCCTCTACTTTTTACGGCAGAATATGAGAGGCAAAGGTTTCTTCTGCTGCTTACTTCATCTAACTTCGTACTTCTTCTTAGTTCCGCTGACTTCGTCTTTCTTCCATTCGTATCATGAATGTCGTAACTCTTTAGTATGTTCTTTTTCGTTATTCATTCCCCTAGTATTTTCTTTCCATCCGTTGATATTTTCTTCCGTTCGGTATCATTTTTTTTTAAAATTATTATCTTATTATTAATATTATTAGTATCTTCTTCTTTTCTATATCTTCGTCCTCTTATTCCAGTTCCCCACCTTCGCCTTGTTCGTCCTCTGTATGCATCGGCGTGAACTGTCTCGAGTGCCGGTCTAAACCTAACAATCAATAGCCATATAATCATATATTTACTCATCTAATTACTGTCATGGCTTCGCAGCTTCCTCGGTGCTCTCCATTCCCGATGAGTACAAGATAAGAGTAATTGTTCTTTTCTACTAGATGTGCCTTCTACGGTGTATATGAGAGGGGGGGGGGAGAGACAGAGAAGAAGCACCGATATATAAAGAGAGAGACAGACACAGGGAAGCGGAGAGAGAGAGAGAGAGAGAGAGAGAGAGAGAGAGAGAGAGAGAGAGGAGCCAGGGCCAAGATTCAATAAAACGCGGGTACACAGAGAGTGTGAGACAAAGCGAAAAAGATGCACGGATAGAGAGAAAGAGATTGCTAGTGGGAAGGGAGGGAAACAAAAGCAATGAGAGAGAAGGGCTGAGACAGAGAAGCCAATGGACATACAGACAGACAGACAGACAGACAGACAGAGAGAGAGAGAGAGAGAGAGAGAGAGAGAGAGAGAGAGAGAGAGAGAGAGAGAGAGAGAGACTTTAAAATATCACAGGTCTACACATTTTCTGACAACATCAAACAGATTGTTACAAATGAACTATGAAAGTATCTGACAATACGTTCCAGCTTCTGTCTTCTCTTAATAAGAGCAACAAAATTATGACTGCCTCTTTCTAATATCTACAACTATTGGTTGCCACAGTCGCTAAATGGCACTCACAGAGCAGAACTGAATCCACCGAAAGGCAGAATCAGACAATAGGAGACACACTAGACAATAGAAACATGCCTCTTCTGAGATGGAAGACTACCTCAACCTGATACAGACATAACCTATGGTGAGGCCAACAGATTTATAATAAACAAGTAAAGAAGCAAGTGGAAATCTTGGCATCCAGATCACTCAACAAATGATGCATATTATCAGGTGAACCGAAAAGAATAAGTTACAATCTTTAGACTACGGACAGTCCACGACAGGCTGAAATGTTACATGCTTAATAAACTAAAGATATGATATATTGATGAATTTAACTGCGGAACTGGACAATGGCAGCTAAACATTTGTTGTAGGTGTGCCCAACGTATGCAGAAAAGAAAACTATTTTGGCTTGCACAAGCTCCATTTGAAAACAAACTCTATGGGCATATCAACAAGCTTAAGTTGACTCCTGCTTATTTCACATTTCTCGTACTGACGTCTGAAAAGTGAACGAACAAGCGGAAGATCTTCTTCTTCCCTCGCACCCAGACTTTAATGGTCACATCTCTAACCAAAGAAGCGGTTTCCAGTGTTTGTGCGCGCCTGTCATCTCCATCTGATGACTCCTAAATCAAGTGATTATTGTCAACTACATTGTCTTCTTACAGCCCATGGTGTAAGTGTCTGGCAGTTACATGTGTCCACAGTTTCTTCTTACAGCCCATGGTGTAAGTGTCTGGCAGTTACATGTGTCCACAGTTTCTTCTTACAGCCCATGGTGTAAGTGTCTGGCAGTTACATGTGTCCACAGTTTCTTCTTACAGCCCATGGTGTAAGTGTCTGGCAGTTACATGTGTCCACAGTTTCTTCTTACAGCCCATGGTGTAAGTGTCTGGCAGTTACATGTGTCCACAGTTTCTTCTTACAGCCCATGGTGTAAGTGTCTGGCAGTTACATGTGTCCACAGTTTCTTCTTACAGCCCATGGTGTAAGTGTCTGGCAGTTACATGTGTCCACAGTTTCATGTCTCGCTTTTCCAAATTCTTTCCGAAAGATGTTTCTTTATGCCATGATATCAAATATCTAGCATATTTTCGCCGAGTCTTCCTCTCCAGCCTTCCGTTCGACGCATGTTTTTTATTTACCTCTTCAAATGCCCCATGAACATGGACAGTTTTGTGGATCTTCATTTCTTTGTGGTTCATCATCATGTGCCTTGCCGATAAGTATAGGCGGGCATGTTCCGCTATCTAACTTGATCACCAGAGTCGTGGATCAGCTCTGTGTTCTTGTCTCCACCATATCAAGTGGCCAAGCCATCCAGGTATTTACTTCTCTGCCATCCCCTTGTTCTCTTCCCCTCAATCTTGCCAATTGTCACCAAGTTCTCCAATTGAGTTCTTCTCATAACGTGTCCAAATAATTGTGACTGTCTACGACTAATTTCTCTAATCAGTTTACGGTTTTCATTTGTTTCTTGTCGGACTTGATCAGTGATTCTTCCTGTATGTCCATGGTATTCTTTACATTTTCCCCAGAAACCACATTCCCATAGCCATCAGATGTTCTCAGCTTGTCTGCTCATTGTCCACGCTTCACATCCACACAATCTAACATTTCCTACAGCTAATCCAAAACAGCATAGTGACTTTACTAAAAGAAAGCACGGTGATATTACTAAAAGAAAGCACAATGATATTACTAAAATAAACAAGTGTGTTACGAAGCTCGGTATATACAAATTACTGCTTTAGGAAAACAAAACGGCTTCCAGCAAAACACAAAAACTATGAAATGGTTAAAATAATTCCTTAACACGCTAAATATCTTGACATTTAGTATCACGCTTCTACGTGGCGTTTCAAAAAGAATATAGGTGTTTTCAATGCAAATAGTTGTAATTAAAGTCCTCTGGTGTTTGGTTAACATCACAAGGCAGGCACATAGTCGGAGATGTCGGACATTTACATTAAAATAAAATAGTTTGGTTGTGTTTTGGTTTAATTTCCAGCCGTTAGACGGCAAAAGGAGTGAAAGAGACGACACCGCAACACAAGTCATTGTCCGTATTTAGACCTTCATGATAGTGTCGCTAATAAAAATAGTCAGTTTCAGGTTATATTCCGGTAGTTTTTTTTAGGCATTATTATATTATTCAAACGCCGACACTTCTGTAGCTTCATTGTCCGTGGTCTTCAATTATATGGCTGTTCATTGGCGATTTGTGTTTTGCTGATAAAGGTAGTTTTACCGATGAAGGTGGTTTATTCCGTCTATTTATTTATACTGTAGGAATAATAAGATACTCTTGCTGTACTTTCTAATGTGGGTACGAGGACACATCATTCCAACTCGGGATACACTAATAAGAAATAATGCTTGTTTGCATAAAAGCAAATACACAAAACAAGTCGTGTGCCTACAACCTGCTTTCCTGGATTGCAGAATTTCACCAGGATCTAGAGGCTTCTGGTCGAAATTATAAACGGAGCTTGGGATTAACAGAAGAAAATCGGCGCGTACTGTACTGCTTTGAAAAATGCATGGTTATCGATCCAGTTGATACAGGATTGATTCAAGACTTTAGTTTTGTTATGGGAAAAGAAGGACAACCTCGGGCCATGGTTAGCACACATTTACTGAGGCAATGGTGCGTGGTAAGGGGAAAGGGAGATGAGGAAAGGGAGTAGGGGGAGTAGAGAGGGGAGAAGGGGGAGGAGGCGGGTGGTGGAAGAGGAGGAGGAGCAGCAGGAGAAGAAGAAGAAGAAGAAGAAGAAGAAGAAGAAGAAGAAGAAGAAGAAGAAGAAGAAGAAGAAGAAGAAGAAGAAGAAGAAGAAGAAGAAGAAGAAGAAGAAGAAGCTAACGAAACAACAACAAGATGAGGTAATGGCGACAATAATGGTGATGATAGTAAGGAGGATGAGGAGGAGGAGGAGGAGGCGGACGAGGAGGCAGATCACAACACCAATGACAATTCATACTTTCAACAAAGTGACTTAATACTATTAGTATTTTATTTTGCCCTTCTCCCTGGCCAAGGAGGTTAACGACATTGTTCGTAATCCCGTATATCCACGTGGGAAAAACAGCAGCTGCGAGAATCGGCAGCGGTTCGCGCCGCGCTGGTAACTTACGGGGGTATGTGAGCCGGTCGTTCAGAAAGCAATAGCAAACTACTGAACGTAACATCTTGCTTAGTACATCAACAGCAGCTGGAAATTGCTAGTGTTGACTGCAACATAAAAAACATTATCTTGCGTCTTTATAGATCTATATATATATATATATATATATATATATATATATATATATATATATATATATATATATATATATATATATATATATATATATATATATAGTCCGTCTAGTCTTTCCGCGGGAGTACCGAGATCCAGCCCTACTATTTTCTGCAGGCCGTGATGTTTATCTGTTCTTACACACCATACACGCAATTCCAATGAGCACTCCTGCCTTTGTCGTGCACCAATACCCCACTCAGTTGTACAGACCCGGCCATTCTATCCGCCAGCTTGTTTGGCTACACACCATCATATTCAGAGGAAAAGATCAAGTGGATGCTGCCTGTCTTAATTTTTTTTTTTTTTTTTTTTTAAACTGAAGCCTGCCACTCTGCACGAAACATGGCTTTCTGCATCCTACTCAACATGACTCGAGTCCTTTGCAATCAAGGCATGTGTGTGCGGAACGCCCCAGCGATGTCGTGTTGTCAAACTTTAGGCTCTCCTGCACTGAACACCACCAATTAAACCCCCAGGCACTTCTTTTGCCTCTTAGCACACATCCGTCCGTGTAGATTGTAGATGATTGATACTGTACCCGAAGTGGCATGAACAAATTGTTTCACCTCCCATTCAGCGCTGCCTCTGTACTCCAGGTCACGCGAAATGATGCTTAATCTTAATTTGTAGCTCTCTGGAGGTATCCATTCTTGACAGGTTATCAACAGTCTTAGGTTCATGCGCTTATGTATTCATTATATTTCTAGGATCTTATGTTGTCCATGAGTCTTAAACTGCAGTAAATAATACGTACCGTTATGCTTTGAACACTTCGGTATTATTTCCCTAATTACATCACTGTCCTGCTCAACAATTTTATTTATTTATTTATTTTGCGTTCGCTCGCTTGAACTCAAGCCCAATCCATACACGTACATACTTCTAGTATAAGTCCATTTAGGCTTGAAAGTTTTGAACTGTGAGCTCTAAGATGGCTGGCTAGCTTATTGTGGTTCGGAAGTGTTCTTTGACAATGTGGGCAAAGAATGCTTAACATTCCAGGAGGAGGATCTCCTGCTGTGGTTATTTTTTTCTCTTCCCTTGTCTTTTTTTTTTCACAGCACGTGCAGTCATGTTTGCTTCACAAGTGACTACACCCTTGTGTAATGATGTACGCCACGAATGTCGTTCTTTGGCAGCAGTCTCCCAATGTGGCAGAAGCAGACATCAGAGAAAAGGCTAGTTTTTAAAAAGTTAGTTGCACGTCCTTGTACAGGACATTGCAATCAACCTCAGCATTTCCTGACTGCATGTGATTTACTAGGCAATTTTTACGTTCAGCAGTGTGTCACAGGGTGGACAATGAGCAATCAGGCTGAAAAATATCTGATGGCTGTAGAAATGTGGTTTCTGAGAAAAATGCAAAGAATACCACGGACAGCCAGAAAGACCAATGAACAAGTTCTACAAGAAACAAATGAAGATCGTAAACTGATTAGAGACACTAGACGTAGACAGTCACAATTTTTTGGGCATGTTATGAGAAGAAATGATCTGGAGGACTTGGTGACAACTGGTAAGATCGAGGGGAACAGACCAAGGGGAAGACCTAGAAGCTAGTACCTGGATGGCTTGGCCTTGTGGCATGGTCGAGACAGAAACACGGAGCTGATCCACGACTATGGTGATCGAGTGAGATGGCAGAACATGACCGCCCACGCTTACCGGCATGGCACATGATGGATGGATGGAGTGTGTCACTGCTTTCTGAACCGCTGACCCTCATACCATCCAAATCAACGCAGAGCGATCTGCACCAACATTTTCTGCGGCTGGTTTCGAACCAAGGACCCGATATATCGGTTACTTGCAAAACTGCGTTCACCAATCCCAAAACACCGACTGTCTAATTAGAAACAACAAATTAAAGGCAAATAAAGCAAATATAAACACTAAATATGTAACGTCAATTTGAGAGACAGGGTGCGCCCTGGTTACATAACATCAAAACTACCAGGACACCCTTGCAAGACTACATCACTGCATGAAGCAAACCAGTGGCAGCGATCTCCTGAATGAAGCACTACTCTGTTATTTCCTTTTTTTTTTTAAACAGACCATCGGCACTGCAAATATGTAACCAAACAACTTGGCTTGCTAGATTGTATCTACTTGTTGCCTTTAATCCCTGTTCGCCGAGACACATTCAGCAGCGCCAGTCTATTATACATAAATCTATGTCTTAAGCATTAAATAATGCACATTCCTGAGACTGTTTACACTACCATTTCTTCGCCTTTATGTCGAAAGAAACGCTGTAACAATGATATTGTTGAAAGCTGAGCGGACACCAAGTTCTCTTTCGTCTGAATTGTTTTTCTTTTCAGAATCATGCGTTGGCAGGACCTGTTGTTTCAAGCACTGTGTGTGTCTATCTGTGGTATTAGTCTATGTCTTCCTTCGTCTTTCACTCTCCTTCTCTCATCAGTCTCGTTTTTAGCCACACCACCCCCACTTTCACCCTGACTATCATTCTGACTCCGTCTTGTTCTTCGCCCAAACCCATCTCATTTTCTCCCTCACCATCCCTCTCATACTTCACCAACAACCCATCATTCTTCTCCCTCATTACCACCCTCATCACCCTCGTTCTTTACTCACACTAAACCACTGTTCACCCTCACTGTCACTCATCACTCTCGTTCTTTACTCACACTCAACCACTGTTCTCCCTCAATATCACTCATTACTCTCGCTCTTCACTCACCGTCCATTTCCTGTTTATTTCCCGCATTTTCATACCCCTTTCTCAAGCCCTTCACCAAACACCATTTTCTCCCATATTATCTCTCCCACAGCCTGCCCGTCAGATGTGCCGGACCCGTCTTTATCGTAATAAGCCCCTATCCGTTCCCACGGCACCACGATCTTTCACAAACCTCCATCCAAACAACAACAAAACCTGCCTGTCTGTGTTCCTATCGGCTTCAACCTATCCAAACTCATCCACAAATCCATCATCCATCCGCTTTGTCAATTTAACAATGGGTCAATCCGTTCCTTATTTTATTACAAAGTTTCCTATATTATGTCGCACTTGAATTTTCCATTATTATTATTGTTGTTTAAAATATATGTCTCAGCTTTTCATCAAAGCTGCAAAAATGTCAACGGCCAAAACACGCACAAATCGTCTGCTAAACATCCGATTTACGAGACGGTAATGTCGATATAAATCTAAACATATAAGAGTTCCTCAATCCTGCCCGCTGAAGTTTAGCGCCCACATTTAAGGCAAACTGAGTACAGAAACGGTTATCAACAAACAGATGTAGATACAATCCGCCCAGACTTGAAAACAAATTAGGCGCTGGAAGCTGCAGATTTCCCATTTGTTAGATGGCTCGGCTGTTTGTCTAAAGGTCGTCAGTGGGTGGGTCAGGGGAATTTAATCTTGGCGGTGAATTTTAAACATAAACAAACACATATATTTCAACTTCAAGAATTTATCTGATCGCTTATGTTATGCGATTTCTAAAGTATAAACCCGAAGAGATGCAGCGAAATAGTCCAGGCTATAAATTGTGCAGTCTATTGTTTGTGTCTTCGTTATCTAAATTTACTACGGGAAAACATTGTTATAAAATATAGTCTTAATGCATTTGTTCCTATTGGCGTCTAAAGCTTAAAGGCAGTGCACAAAGTTTCACAATTCCGACATACCGGCTTCCAGGTCAGCCGCGGACGATATAGAAGCAGACTAGTATGAGCGTAGGCTGTTCAGAATGCAATGACAAACTATTGAACGTAAATCAGAAATAAGCAATTAATGATGAGGTTGAATGCGACGTCCCCTAAAGCGCATTTTACTAACTTTAACATATTTCCTAACAGTAAATAAGTCCCTGTGCGGTGTGCATCAACTCAATGTAGAATACGGGACCACACGGCACTAGTTGTTGTACATCTGATGTGATGAACGTCCCAATGCAATGAATTTGAAGATCAGATAGTTTGGAAAGTTGATCACCGTCGTTGTCATTTATTCCATTACCTACACACCGTGCAATCTCAGAAGAGAAGTTATAACTAGGTCCCATCGCACTCAGATTAATAATCATGTGACCGAACCAGCCACATTTTGAATATTAATTTTAAAGGGTTTTCTGTCCGTAGGAGATAATGAACGTATACAGTTGATTGCTTCGGTACAGGTATGCGGGAACACGCAGGCCTATTCTGGGACACCGGTAATAGGGAAAAGCTAATCCACACGCAAAGATCAGTGCAGTGGACTAGAAGTAGTAGTACGTGTACGAACTACGTTTGAATTCAAAGCGAGAGAGCGCAAAAGAAAAAAAAGAATTAAAATGGTCTACAAACAAGCTACGCTTGTTGGAGTTTCCTACCCTCTTTCAATGTCAATACACACAGATCATATTTCACAGCTTCTATGTCCCCAACTACAAGCCCCCCCCCCCCCCCCCCCCCCCAATCCATTCATTGAATCAGTGAATAACATATTTATACTTTTAGTACAAGGATCAAGCCAGCGTCCTCTAAAGATTCAGTCCAGCTTTTTAAATCCAATGTCATCAGAGCATTGCCTGAAGCAACGTCTGCAAATGTCAAGGCCATATTTCGTTAGTAGACCTTGGGAAATATTGCAGACTGGACATGACCGACATCCTGGACCATTTTTGCGAGGGTGAGAGTATCACGTTGCAGTAAACCCATCTTGCTCCAAGTGTTTAACTGTGAACACGTCCGGTAACCTCTGACCTTTTGTTCCTTGCAATTTCGTGCCGAATTCTGTCCAGAAAGGCCTTGTTCCAGATTTTTGCTTATTTCAACACTTTTTTTTTTTTTTGCGTCAGCGGTGAGAGAAAAGGAGGAGGTGAACAAAAACTTGACCTGCCAACTTGCCATTATTTCTTGTCGTAAACTTGTTCAATTTAAGCCTGTTAATTCGGGAAGATTTCTTGATGAAAACTTCATTAATTTGGCTGTTAAATTTCCACGATATCTTGCAGAAATTTTCCATAGTTTGACCCTGTTAACTCTTCACGATTTCATGACGAAAACTTTCGTAATTTTGCCTCTGTTGAATGTTCAAGATTTCTTAACAAAAACTTCCTTAATTTGGCTCTATTAATTTCTTCACGATTTATAGATGCAAAATTCATTAATTTGACTTCATTATTTTTTGCCTAAAACTCCCTTAATTTGGCCCTGTAGAATCGAAAAGATTTTTGTCGTAAATTTATTTTAATTTGGCCCTGCTACGTCGCCACGATTTCTTGTTGAAAACGTGTGTATTTTTGCCGTGTTATCTCGCTACCATTTCTTATGAAAATCCTTCTCCAAGGAATAGTCGCAGGCACGCGGCGAAGAGGAAATAAATGAAATCCTGTGCTGACAATAGTAATTTTTTTTAAAATTCAATACAACTTTATTTTAAAAGGGTTACAAATTGGGCACGCAGGCCCGTCTTACATTCGGCCCTTCCAATCACTCATCTTTCATTCATCAATAGTGCATGATGCATTCACATAGGAGTAAAGACTGGACAGGCTACCGATTGCTACATTCAACAGCCGCACACGCTTTTCGGCATGGCACGTGATGACGGTATGTCAACTAGGCAAACACACTGCTGGATATGTACTGCAGAACTGATCTCTGTGTGGAGATCTCATGGAGATATACTGGGACACAGGAACACACATTATACACCCAGTTGTATGGAACCAAAGTGGAAATCTTACTACGGTCTACAGTTGAGTTCATCATGAGAAGTCACCAGAAACTGTAATCATTAACGACAGGCATCACAAGCAGACGGCGGGAAAGCGAGGAGAGAGGGAGAAGGACAACGAATCGAAGAAGACGGAGCGGAAGAAGAAGAAGAAGAAAGAGGAAGAGGAAGAAGAGGAAGAAAGGAAAGGAAGGAAGGAATAGGAGGAAGAAAGGGAAGGAAGGAAGGAAGGAGGGAGGGAAGGAAGGAAGGAAGGAAGGAAGGAAGGAAGGAAGGAAGAAAGGAAGGAGGAGGAGGAGAAGAAGAGGAAGAAGAAGAAGAAGAAGAAGAAGAAGAAGAAGAAGAAGAAGAAGAAGAAGAAGAAGAAGAAGAAGAAGAAGAAGAAGAAGATACACACCTATAGTCGAATTTGCCGGTTCTAAGTAATACAGATACATTTTATTCGAATCTGCTGGTTCCATATAACATAGACAAACCTACAGTTTAATTCGCCAGTACCACGTAGATCATTAGTTGTCAATATATCACTAAACACTTTGTTCCTTCAATGAAACCAGTTATTTGAAGATAACATCAAATCCCAGTATACCCGTGGCTTTCAATATTCACACCATCTAGGTATTATACATAGTTTACTCTCTTATCTCTAATTAATTTCATCTACTTCTGTGAGATTCAGTCAATATTCGCAAATATATTTATCACTCAGGGGGGGGGGGGGCTGAGTGGTCTCGAGGTGTGGTTTACGCCTCGAGTGCTTGCTGGAGGTCCAGGGTTCAAGCCCCGGTGAGGGCCGGGATTTTTTTCACGCGGACTTCTAGTAACAAAATGTTCCCTGGTCTCTGGGTAGTGAGACCGGGCGCCTGTGTGTATTGTTGCGCACGTAAACAATCCACTGGCAGTTGGAAATCGAAAAAGAGTAGCCTAACGGCGCTGCCCGGGCAAAATGTCGAGTTAAACATCTACCCAAAGTATTTCGGGACCCTCGCCGGTGCTGCGGAGTTTCTGCACTGAGCTGATAGTCTCCGGACTCAGGCTTGAGTTAGGACTAGAAAGGAGCACTTATGGGTTACACCCGTGTGCCGTGACGTTGATCCCTCGACTAAACTAATATTTATCATGCTATAATAACCAAATTAACATTGTTTATGATCGATTGAGAGTATTATCACAGGACGTGACGTTAACAAAGCAGAATGCATCACATCAAATAAGGACTACAATGAAGATATTAGATTACCGATGCCCTTCACGCTGGCAAACTAACCTCTGAAACCTAACCAAGCTTGCTTCCCTTGTGTCAGTGTTCTAACAGGCTTGTCGATTGTGTCCCTTGTCTTTAGCGCCGTGAATAATTGACAACTGTCTGTGATAGAGGACTCCATTATGATAATTAAACGTATTTACATAAATAGCTATTCTTCTTTTTCCTCATTTTCTTCCTCGTTTTCTACCTACTACCCTTTTATTACTACTACTACTGCTTTTATTCTTCTTCTATTCTTCTTAATCGTCTGTCTTTCTTCTTATTCCTCATAGTATTTGTTCTTCATCATCACAACCACTACAACCGTCACCGTCATCAACATCACCACACTCATCACCATCATCATTACCACCACCACCATCGAATCACCACCACTATCATCACCACACTCATCACCATCATCATTACCACCACCACCATCGAATCACCACCACTATCATTACCACCACTATATTTACCACCACTACCATAATCGTCATTATTATCACCATCATCACTACCACCACCATCATCATTACCACCACCACCATCGAATCACCACCACTATCATTACCACCACTATATTTACCACCACCACCATCATCGTCATCATTATCACCATCACCACTACCACCACCACCATCACCACCACCATCATCCCCGTCGCTGCCAGAATGATCAACATCACTATCTGCTTCTCCGCCCACGACGTCTTCTCCGCCAAAGATAAACTGAATAACAAATGTATGGGAAAAGACAAAGCTATATCGATGCTGGAGTGACGTAACAACAATACACATTAATTTACGGACCAGGCTGGCATCCCGAAAGCCCCTCAAGGAGGCCGGGTGAGTGAATGACTCAAGGGATGGGCGTGGTTATGCAACTCTGACAAGACTTCTAAAACATTGAGTCAAACGGCCCTCATGCTAGACTACAGCGGCATGCAGGAAGCCACAGAAGAATAGTAATTCAACACGGAAATGAGGTCGTCGGTCGTTATACGCTGAGGGAAGTACTGAGGAGAGGGTCCGACCAGTTATGGACTAATACCAGGGGAGGTCATTAAGTAATATGAATTTTACGAACAGCTTTTAGAACTAGCGCTAACCAGATATTGTGAGAATTGTATGCATTTACTGCCCACAGAGACTCAGATACCGTTTCACGAGACTCATGCAACATTGTATATACCATTGCATGAGACCCATACACTATTTTATAAGATTCAATCACTATTTCATGAGATTTAATCACAATTGCACGGACTTATGCAACATTTTATGTACAATTTCATGAGACTAGGACACTATTTCATGAGACTCAGGTACCGTTTAATGAGTCTCGGCCAACATCATTGTATGTACAATATCATTAGACTAAGGGTCAATTTCATGAGATTTTGTCACTATTGAAGTTGGTATCATATAATCAGACTCGGGCACTATTTCATGAGATTTCTGCACTCGTTCATGAGACTGCGGCACCGTTTCAATAGATTCAAAATATGATATAAAATTTCATTAGACTCAATGAGCGTCTCATAAGACCCACGCCAGTCATAAGACCAGGTAAAAATTCAAGAGACCCGTGTACAGCTACGTCAAACACATACAATTTATCGAGGGTGAGCATCATTTTATGAGACCCATATGCCAGTGTATGAGATCCTACAGCACCTCACGAGACTCTGGTGCCATTACATGAGATTCACATACTATTCCTTGAGACATGAAGACACCATTTCATGAGGCAAGACCAGAACGACCCTGACCATTACATTATTACAGGGCAGAGAACGCTGGTTACAAGATCGCTATGGCAGTGGGCTGACTACTGCGCTACATTCTGGCTAAGATCAAAGTGTTAAGTGTAGATAGATTTAACTGCACTTGATCTGACCAGGGTGCAGAGGCGGCCATCCAAAATGCAAACTCTAATGACCAAATCACTGTCCAATAACACTGACAGAGAAGCTTTACTGGACTATAGTGGGTTGAAAGGTACATACTGGGACTTAGAGGACAAAACAACTTCTGTGTAGTAAGTAAAGTGTTCTGTATTTCATCAGAGGTAAAAGTGTATTAAATTTGACAGACAGACAGACAGACAGACAGACAGACAGACAGACAGACAGACAGACAGACAGACAGACAGACAGACAGACAGACAGACAGACAGACAGACAGACAGACAGACAGACAGACAGACAGACAGACAGACAGACAGACAGACAGACAGACAGACAGACAGACAGACAGACAGACAGACAGACAGACAGACAGACAGACAGACAGACAGACAGACAGACAGACAGACAGACAGACAGACAGACAGACAGACAGACAGACAGACAGACAGACAGACAGACAGACAGACAGACAGACAGACAGACAGACAGACAGACAGACAGACAGACAGACAGACAGACAGACAGACAGACAGACAGACAGACAGACAGACAGACAGACAGACAGACAGACAGACAGACAGACAGACAGACAGACAGACAGACAGACAGACAGACAGACAGACAGACAGACAGACAGACAGACAGACAGACAGACAGACAGACAGACAGACAGACAGACAGACAGACAGACAGACAGACAGACAGACAGACATAAACTGTAAAGATCGCGCGTGTTTACACACAACCATAATGATCCTCTGCAGGCGAAAATATACATATTTCTACTACAACGACAAATATAACACTAATAACCACTTTCAATAAAACACTAGAATAGTTTAATGTATCAGAGCAAAAATAGTGAAACTGGAGACAGGAAGACGCGATCAATAGCAAATTAGTCGCTATAGGTCAGCCTTTAAAGCGCCAAGAAACCTATGCACCAAAAATCAGTAACGACGGTGAATTCCACTCATCTCAAATAAACCCTCAAATGTCAAAGGTGTGGCTCAACAGTCAATTACATAGTACAAATAAGGGACACAGCGATGGATGCATAAAATCGGGGTTTCCATCATGTCTAGACTCTTGTGCAAGGCAGAAGTCGGGGTTTCCATCATGTCTAGACTCTTGTGCAAGGCAGAAGAAATAGATTTGATGGTTGCGTAATACTAGCCTGAGGAACGGTCACCCAACATAGATATGATGTCGGCAGTCGCTACGTGCTGAGGGAGATACTGAGGACGGGGTCTGAGAACTAATAGCTTCATGTGCTATGAGGATTATCTAATGACTAATTAAATAACGTAACTGGCTAGACGGCGATGCGAATCTTCTTCTTCTTCTTCAGCGTTCCGAGCCATTGAGGTTCTTTGCTGCAGATCTGAATATGAATGCGAATCTGAACCACGGAAATAATATAACCGAAAGGGAGTAAGGTGTATAATGGTGAAAAATACGACGTTAGCAACAAGATGAGTTGGGCTGAGCTAAAAACAGACATCATTGCACGCAGGATATCACCCACGCGTTCCGTCACCTCTTTCAACAGCCAGCGAAGAGTCATACTGTTAATCGTTCCAATTGCCATTTGATTGAAAGTTCTCCTTGTCTTCCCTCTCAGTTTTGAAATTCGTTCAGAACCCCTGCCGATCCCCCGCCATATAATTCTCTCCAGGTACAGGTTCTCAGTCTGTTTCACCATTTTTTCCACCTGATCTCATAGGCGCTCGACCACATCTCCCTTGTCCATGGCTAGTCTACCACAGAGAGATGCATTCTCTGCCAGGCTATCAGCCTGTTCATTCCCCTGCACGACCAGGGCAGTAAACCCATACAATTCTCACAATCTGTGACTTCTGAAGCGAGGGAGCCATTCCACACGAAACATTCCTTTCACCACCTTACTGGTTGCTGATGACAATAATAACAATACACTCATAAATAGCAACAACCATCTGTCAGCCCAGGAATTAAAGCCATTGCCTGTGTGTACCAATGTCAGGTATGTGTAGCTTCAGCTGGTGTTGTGGAATAGGGGCAGTGACCGCATTTCGCAATTACCCGGCGTACCGAGTCCAGGGTTCGAAACTAACCACAAACGAAGTGGGGTATACTTAAGTAAAGGACCTCATTTTAACACCACGATGCTTATTGAGTGTGGTACCAGTCTCATATTTTCACTCTGATGGGTAATATAGTCAATGCCAAGCTGGTTGTCACTGCTTCCGGGGAAGTTTTCTAGTAACTATTTTAGGCTTGTGTCACACACATAGCGGGCGTAGGAGTGACAAACACGACTCGTAATCCTGCATATCATGTTCGAAACACAGTTACAGGCGATTGGGAAGCAGATCGCCTTGTGCTGGTTTTCATACAATGGTAGGAGCGTCTGTTATTCGAAAAGTAATGGCAAACTACTGCACGTAAAATTGCCTAGTAAATCACAAACAGACAAAAAACGTTGGGGCTCACGCACAAATAATCCCCGCTTCCAATGAGATTCGAACACATTACAAAAAGGCCCGCGACAAGCCTGATAGGAGGAAAAGGAGGAGGCTGTCTGAAGAAAACTACTAACATATATAAAGTAAAGCAGAAGATATATGAAAACTCTATCAGCAAATAAGGAACGCCAATGAACATATGTTGTTTCTTTCATTCTCTACCAAGCAAGTCGTTCCTATTTCCTTCACGCCAGCAAATACATGTTCATTTATCATGTACCTTATCGATAAGCGTGGGCGGTCATTATTCGTCATCTCACTCGATCACCAGAGTCATGGATCAGCTCAATGTTCTTCCCTCGACCATACCACGTGGCTAAGCCACCAGGGAATACAGGTTATATATTAATTATTATTATTCTGAGGAGCGTCTGAACTGGTTAGAGCATCGGACTCCCATTCCATTCATGAGGCTCGGGTTCAAATCCCGGGTAAGAGATTTTTTTCTCTCTTGGGAGCGAAATAAAAAGAGACTGCACAGTTATCTGCAACTGCCCACGCCACACGGCCTTAATCCCTTTGGCTCAACACCCTTCCGGCTCAACACCCTTCCTGTCTTACACCGCATGGTGGTACTACAGGCAGTAATGACAGTGTGTGTTAGGTTCTCCTACAGTAACTAACCAGATATGTCACACAGCAACAACGCAGAAACGGGTAACAACATGGAGTAGATGAGAAACTTACCCACTAACGTATCCCACGGCTCCTGGAACACTTTCTGCCTGACAGTTGCTCATTTATAACACGGCTCTGAAATCAAACACAACATGTGCAAATAAGAATTTGTTTTTTTTACTAGCCGTATCAATCCTATATTGCCATCCTATGTGCTGTAAACAATAAATAACAATGTGGTGTTTGTCCATCAAGAATGATGATGACCATTCATTTCATCCAGTGGGGTTGAAAATATGGAGCCGTGAGTTCTAAGATGGCAGATAAGGCCTATTTTGGCTCGAAATGTTCTTTGACAATGTGGGTAAATAATGCTTGCCGTACCAGGAGGAGGATCTCTTACTGTGGTTTTTTTTTCCCGCAGTCTTTTTTTCACAGCTCTCGAGAGTCATGTTTGCCTCACGAGTGACTACGCCTTTGCGTTATGATGTACAACATGAATTTCGGTCTTTGACAGCAGTCTCCCAAGTGTCATGACGAATTCCAAAAGCTTTTAGTGGGATCTTCAGTGTCTTTAAAGCGTTTCCTCTGGTCGCCTTTGGTGGGTGGATTGGGGGGGGGGGGGGGGGGGGGGGAAGAGAGAGAAAAGATTACCATAGCGCAACTCACCGTTAAAAAAATTCGTTTAGGGAGGCTGTGATCTGGTATGCGAGTCATGTGACCAGCCCAAACAACAATGTAATGCACTGAGCACTTAACAACTCAATCGGGTATCTTTATCGCCCCTCTCGTATGTAGAATGTAGAGGCAAATGTTACCTAGCTGTGAGACATCAGTAAAGAAACACATTACATCAGATGTCGGAGTAGAATGGCCAGATGGCAAGGGACACAGGTAATAAGGAAAGCTAATCCACACGCACAAATCAGTCCGGTGCACTAAAGGTGCACGAGTATGCGTTTGAATTTAATGCGAGCGAGCGAGCGCATGCATGCACACAAAAACACACTAACACACGCAACAATATCAATTTGGTGAACCTTTGAGGCATCGAATGCGGATACTTTAACTATTATGATCATCATCAAGTGTCATGCCAACTGGCGTAAGCGTTCATGTCTCTCCACATACCTCGGTATTTGGTGTTCTGGATCAACTCTGCTGCTGATATTCCTCCATGCCCCCGTTTCAATCCATCCAGCATCATTTCTCTTGGTCCCCCACTGCCTCTCTTCCCCTCGATCTTTCCAGTCGTCACGATGTTCTCCAATGCCTCTCTTCTCGTAACATGACCAAAGAAAGTCTCTTTCTTAATGCTGTATAAAATGTTATTTATAACGGTAACTGTAGCTTTCAATGTGTACGTCGAATGCTGTTGCCCCTAATCATTCCTTCTACTTCTACGAGTGCAAATCAATACATGTGAATTTGTTAACCAGCAAAGCAAGTAAAGGACCCTTTTACACATCTTGGGATCTACCGGGTATATGGTGCTAGATCCAATCGGCACTACACGGGTGATGTCGCTAAACTGGCATCAGTCACTATCACTTTCCGAGATATCTCCTGTTACACATGTTAGGTTGGCTCCACATCGGAGTCCAGTCAATGTTTACAATTCGTCTTGGTGTGACAAAGTATAAATAGTTGGTCACGTGTTGTTTACAGGACGTCGCAATCTACCCCAGCATTTTTGGCTGTTTGTGATTTACGAAGCAATGTTTACTTGCAGTAATTTGCCATGGCTTTCTCAGCGACCCAATTTCCGACAGTCAAAATAAACACACGGCGGTCTGCTCCCACGTCGTGTGTGATTGGTCTCGAACTCTCGACTCCATATGCCGGGTGATTGCGAAATGCGCTCACGGCCCCTGTGCCACAGCACCTGCTGAAGCTAGACATACTTGGCATAGGTACATACAGGCAATTATTTTATTTCATTGACTGACAGATGGTTGTTGCTATTTGTGTGTATTATTATCGTCATCAGCAACCAGTAGCAATAGTAGGTAGTAGTAGTAGTAGTAGTAGTAGTAGTAGTAGTAGTAGTAGTAGTAGTAGTAGTAGTAGTAGTAGTAGTAGTAGTAGTAGTAGTAGTAGTAGTAGTAGTAGTAGTAGCAACAGCAGTTGTAGTAATAATTGTAGCAGCCGCAGCAGTAGTAATAGTCGTAGCAGCAGCAGTAGCAGTAGTAGCAATTGCCTTTACAGGACATCGCTGTCAACATCAGCATCTTTCAGCTGATTGTTGATTTCTTGGCAAGATTACGCTCAGTAGTTTGCCATTGCTTTCCGAGCGGCCGGCTCAGTTATCCCGCAAGTCACCAACGCGGGGAGAACCGCTTCCAATTCTCGCGCGCTGCGTTATCCTGCGTGGATAAACAGGATTACGGAGAAAGTCGTGTAACCCCTCGGCCAGAGAGACCGACGCTGATACTACTACTACTACTACTACTACTACTACTACTACTACTACTACTACTACTACTACTACTAAAACAGCTACTACTGCTAATAATAATAATAATAATAATAACAACAACAATAACAGTACACAATCCCTGTTCAGTCTCGTGTGTACGGATGTCTACACGCATATACACGCACAACGAAAGAGAAACGACAGCAAGTACGTTATCATACAACTCTGGTGGCTTAGATATATCTGTCCCGGGGCCCGGGCTACCCCATTTAACCCCTTCATGACATTGTCTTCCAACATCACATGATGGCGGCGGGCAACCCCCCCCCTCCCCCGACAGGTCACAAGGGCAAACCAACAACCGTGTCGGATAAGATGTCATGTATTGTGCACGGCGACAATGCCGTGCCACTTAAGAATCATCAGAGTGACGGATTCAAACGTTACAACTTCTAACTTATCCAATGACCCTATCTGGGCTCGTAGAGCAACCAGGAAGAATAAGAAACAACACTCACGTGCGGTATTCCCAAATTTGGCGGTGCCTATCTCCTCTCCGTTAATATTATAAATATTATTTTATAAGTTTTATATCCGGCCCATGATTTGTGATTATCAGCTGGCGAATGATCATAAAGGACATACAAATCCTAATCGGTTCAGCTGCTTCAGGGTATTGTGCCCGGGTCTGTCTATTGACAATGAAATACCAGGCCGTTTCTCGTTCACTGCTGCACGAAGGTAAGGTGCTGAGCCGGCAGCACATGTAGCCTACCTCGTGAGCGAGTACAAAAAGTCAGAAAAGTGCCCCAGTCGAAGGAAATGGTTACGAAAACTGTCTGTATCTCATAGAGAGTGTAGACAAAAATGGAAGAACGTCTCAATGACACGAAATGGAACGCACGGCGAGCGGACCTATTGCGTGGTCCGAAGTTAAAGCAAAAGCTTACCGAGTGGATGTCGCTCGCAGTCTGACCGCTCCTGGTGTGTGCTTGAGCGACCAGTGGCAAGCGATATGCCCAACACATAGAAGTGAGGAACTAAAGCAGCAATGAGCAGGACATGGCAACTCCTCGGGTCAGTCCAGTCTCAGAGCAATATGTGCCGGCTCTGCAATTATGGCCTCCTTGGATAGCGAGGGAATGCCCATGGTCTGCCCCTGCCTTCCCTTGAGAGCCGACCGCGATGTCGTTGATCGTTCTATCTTTACCAGCTGAGATGAGGGCGACATCACAACAGCCTCGAAACCAGAGGAAGGCTAAACTCATTAAAAAATGCCCGCCGGAAGTCGGAAGTGTCGTCCTACGGGTGGCAAACTAAAAATTGACACTGCGCATACTATGTGTCGGCCCTGCAACTATGGAAGCAACATTGGATGGCGGAAAACGCTATGGACTGTCCATGCCTTCCTTTGAGGGATGACCGTTGTCTTCGACCGTTCAACCTTGGCCAGCTGGGCTGTAGATGGCACCACAAAAGTAAGAGTCTCCCAGGAATGCTACCTGGTCAAAAAAGCACGCTGTAGCCGGATGTGTTGGCCTACGGGTTTCGGCCCAAGGGCGCATAACTGACACACCGCAATCACATCTGAAAAAACACTCCGGATGAACGAAAAGAAGAAGAAGAAGAATCGGAAATTTAAATGATCTGGGCTTTCATGTTGATCCAGCCTAAATTAAGTGCCAGGGCATGTCCTCGGAAGTAAAGGCAACTGATGTGATATTGACCACACCACCCATCGAGTGCCGATATGTTTATAAAATATGGGGCTGATACTACATGCATGCTCAATACGTCTTAATGCATGTAAAAAGAACCTTTACTTTTCGTTTACTCGTTTACTCACGATATCCCCGCATATGTCACTTTGATGTAGAAACGGGGTCCTTTGAATGTGACCTTTTTCTCTGGCTAGCAGTAGGCATTTTAATATAGCTCAGTTGTCCGAGTAAGGCGTGGCCATCTGTCTGTAAAGTTAGCATCTTCTTACTAGTTGTCACTAAAACAAAGCTTCTCAACCATATCATGCAAAAGCGCAATTGTCTTGCCTTTTTCTCGTAGTCTCTTCCACATCCTTCTCGTCTTTCACTCGAACTCTTCTCCTCGCGGTTCTGTTCGTCCTATATTTTTTTCTCAAACTCCTGGGATTCCATAAGATGGATTGTCTTGTTGATAATTGGTTTTCTCTGCGTATTTTACCTAGCTCAAGAGACGTCTCTTAATACCTCGCTCTATCTTTACTACACAAGCTGGCTGTGAACCGGCTAAACAGAAGAGTGTATATCAACTAAAGAGGCTATACATTTAGTATCATCATACTACATTTCTTAGTCTTAAAAAGACAGATTAAGGCAACAATTGATCTTCTAAGTGTACTACATTCAGAATGTTGGTCTAAATGTGTAGAGGTAATGCGTCAATGTGGGGAAATGATTATAAATGGGAAGAAAATTTATACTTCGTGTTTCCGCGAACGGCAGGAATAAATACTGGAGATTCTGTAAGGATCTATTAAGCTCCTGAATTGGAATAACCTCGTTTATTTCAAAATAAAACCAATTTGGAAATATGACGGATTAATCTGATAGGAGAGATGCAATCTTTCGTCTGGTTAATTTTCGCAACATTCAATATCTATTCATAAGCCTTGATAAAACACGCTGCTTCGGTGAACTAGGGTGAATGAGGTAAAGAGATGAAAGCGGGATCAAGCTGTTAGAAATATACAGTGCCTGAGGGGTCCTAGCTGTTAATGCTTGTGTCATCTGGGTGTCGGCGTCTCAATTACACACCAGGGGTCACATGAGAAGTGTGAGTGTCGGCCATGGTAGTGTAGCGGTTCGAATCCGAAATGAAGCGGATGTTTAAAACTGACCTGACCTACCAGGTTGACCCAGTAAAAAAATGGGTATCAGGAAATGTCCTGGGAGGTAAATGCGGCCATGTAATACTTATAACATCAATGGAGTGCCAATTCATCTATAAGAATTTGCATCTATCACTTTATGTCCAATGCGCTTTACCGCGTTTAAAAGGATTCTTTATTTTACTCTATGAACTCAAGTGTTACTGATCAGACAGCGGACTTAGCCCAGAGGCACGGACTGTGAGGACCAGGTCATAACTAGCACAGGCTTTGTTGGCTTATTTTAAGACACACTTACTGGACGGAGTGCTTCGTGCGGGAACAGCTTGGCGACCGAAGGCATAATGCCAAAATATGCACACAGGGTTGGGCGTGGCTCTTGGTGTTCTGGATGGCTTCAATTCAGAAAAGGAATCTATAGTTGACATAATGATAGCTGACTGATTTGCGCGTGTGTGCGTGTGTGTTTGTATGAGAGAGAGAGAGAGAGAGAGAGAGAGAGAGAGAGAGAGAGAGAGAGAGAGAGAGAGAGAGAGAGCGCAAACGAACAAACTTTATTTTTAAAAGGTTAAGAATTGCGCACGCAGGCCCATCTGACATTCTTCTCTTCTTTTCTCTCTGATCTCATACATTATATCATTCATACTTCACTTATGAAGCTAATCTTAGACAATAACAGAACAATATGCATTAAGACGCATGGAAACTGTGCAATAATCAATAATACATGACTCACCAAAACTAATTTTTGACATGACAATTATAATTATCTAAGTTAGGTGTCTCCCTGGTGAAAGGATAAAGGACGCTGTTTTGAATCCCGTATACCCACCTACGAAACACAGCTGTGCGACATTCGGCAGCGGATCGCGTCGCGTTGGTTTCTTACGGAAAGGTATGTGAACCGGTCGTTCAGAAAGCAATGACAAACTACTGAACGTAAAACTTGCCAAGACATGAACAGCGGTTGAAAAATGCTGGTGTTGACTGCAATGTCCTGTGAATAGGATATGCAAAAAAAGGTAGGTGTAACGTACCACAGTTAGAGAAATGTTTATTATACTTGTTGACATTTGAGATGAGAGAGAGAGAGAGAGAGAGAGAGAGAGAGAGAGAGAGAGAGAGAGAGAGAGAGAGAGAGAGAGAGAGAGAGAGAGAGAGAGAGAGAGAGAGAGAGAGAGAGAGAGAGAGAGAGAGAGAGAGAGAGAGAGAGATAAAACCATCCATTGTATTTGGGCACAGATTTCTCTTGAATTAATGTAAAAGAATGCTCATGTAATAATCTTAATACTCTTGTATGGCTTTAACCAGCGTTGACAAAAGGATCTCCAGATCATTATACTTATTATAACTGACTTTAAGAACCAGGAGTCTCATCGGGCCTGTCACCCAGAGAGATAGGTAGGCTCGTGACGCTCACCAACTGAAGAAGCGACATAAGGACTGACCAGACAACCAGTTACCACGTTGAGGTGAAACCCCGTTATGCCCAGGCGGTATGGAACAAGAAAACATTCAAGTCACGTGAAATCTGAGCGTCTGGCTGTGGATTGTCGGGGCTAGTTTCATGTTCGGTGATGAGCTCATTAATGTGTTGTACGGTTTTTGGTGGTTGTTTTTGTTTTGTTTTGTTTATTTCATCTATTTCTGTCGCTCTTGCTAGCGTTTGTGATGAAGAGGTAGTGAACGCGTTTCACAATCCTGCATAATGGGTTCAAAATCGGACACAGGTGACTTGGAAGGAGATCGCTTTGCACTAATTTTAAACAGTGGTATAAGCGTCAGTCCTTCAGAAAGCAATGGCAAACTAGTGAACGAAAAATGGCCTAGAAAGTCCAAAAAAGCCAAGAAATGCTCGAGTTGATTGTAACACCCTGTAAAAGCCATTCAACAAACTAACTTGTGTCGCGCATATGTTCAAGTCTTATCGTCATTACCAAACCTAATGTTGACTTCTCATCCTTGACTTGGGTGTATAAATCACGAGTACCTCAGAAGTCAGAGTGGGCTCGCCTGATGACGATGGACACCGGTAATATGGAAAACTAATCCACACGCAAAAATCAGTCCCGCACACAAGAAGTAGTAGCATTGACTACGATTGAGTTCAAATCCAACGAATGCAGCAGGCAAAACTGGAGTTTTATTTTCATATCACATATTCTTCATGTTGTGTTTTTATCATTACTATGGGAACTACTTTGCTTCTCTTATGGCTTCAGTGTCTGCCAGTGTATATAATTAATTCTTGTACCGTTTACTTTTAACAAGCCAATATTTTCCCCCCAACTGGTTTTGTCATCACCTCTTCTTAGTGTCAGTTCTATATTTTCCTCCAACTGGTGTTGTCATCACCTCTTCTTAGTGTCAGTTCTATATTTTCCTCCAACTGGTGTTGTCATCACCTCTTCTTAGTGTCAGTTCTATATTTTCCTCCAACTGGTGTTGTCATCACCTCTTCTTAAGGTCAGTTCTATATTTTCCTCCAACTGGTGTTGTCATCACCTCTTCTTAAGGTCAGTTCTATATTTTCCTCCAACTGGTGTTGTCATCACCTCTTCTTAAGGTCAGTTCTATATTTTCCTAAAACTGGTGTTGTCATCACATCTTCTTAAGGTCAGTTCTATATTTTCCTCCAACTGGTGTGTCATCACCTCTTCTTAAGGTCAGTTCTATATTTTCCTCCAACTGTTGTTGTCATCACCTCTTCTTAAGGTCAGTTATATATCTTCCTCCAACTGGTGTTGTCATCACCTCTTCTTAAGGTCAGTTCTATATCTTCCTCCAACTGTTGTTGTCATCACTTCTTCTTAAGGTCAGTTCTATATCTTCCTCCAACTGTTGTTGTTATCACCTCTTCTTAAAGTGCACTGGCCATACGGTGCTAGACCCATATTTTCTAGACCAATAGGCAGTGGGTAAGAGATGTAGTCAGTATCGTGCCGGCTGCTTTTACTGCCCCAGACATTTCCAGGTACCTGTATTAGGCTGGGTGGACCTGGGAACCGAGACCCATTTTAACAGTTCCAATTCTTTAAATTCACTGGGATTCGAACCGACATCATCCGATAGCCCTGGCCGGGGTCGAAAAACAAAGTCCTAACACCGACGCACTGACATACAAACTATGTGACTTAATGCAGGTTACTGGCAGAGATCTTAAATGTACATTCTATGGAGAGTGAATTATGGAGTTCAGCTTGCATACAGCTGTAGCATATATATTTCACTTATTATTCAGGTACCTGGTCTGAAACAGACGTTGGCGAGCACGACTCTTCGACCCTACCACTCGTAATTCACCGAAGTAAATCAACCTGGTGTTTGGGCATGAATGCAACGCCCTGCAAAGGGTATGCAACATTTTAATAGGCGTGGCTTATATTACTTGCAGCCCAGTTTTTAATCTGTCCACTTAATCTTCCTGTATTCCTGTATCTATATTTGCTTGACCAAAAGAGACTGATGGGTGGTGTAGTCAGTACCTTGCCGGCCGCTTTACTTTTCAGAAAATGTTCTGGTGCCCGTGTACAAGAGAACAGGCCGAACCATGTGGAGGAGATGTGAATCCAGGAGCAACGGGTTGTCAGGAAAGTTCGGCAGCCAACACATAACCATGGCTCTTTCCGCAAAGTAGGAGACACCAGAAACATTTAACAGACATTAACAGAAAGTTGAAACAAAAAACAGAAAGCCAGGTGGGCGGGTGGAAGGAAGGAAGGAAGGAAGGAAGGGAAAGAAGGAAGGAAGGAAGGAAGGAAGGAAGGAAGGAAGAAAGGAAGAAAGGAAGAAAGGAAGGAAGGAAGGAAGGAAGGAAGGGAGGGAGGGAGGGAGGGAGGGAGGAAGGAAGAAAGAAAGAAAGAAAGAAAGAAAGAAAGAAAGAAAGAAAGAAAGAAAGAAAGAAAGAAAGAAAGAAAGAAAGAAAGAAAGAAAGAAAGAAAGAAAGAAAGAAAGAAAGAAAGAAAGAAAGAAAGAAAGAAAGAAAGAAAGAAAAGAAAGAAAGAAAGAAAGAAAGAAAGAAAGAAAGAAAGAAAGAAAGAAAGAAAGAAAGAAAGAAAGAAAGAAAGAAAGAAAGAAAGAAAGAAAGAAAGAAAGAAAGAAAGAAAGAAAGAAAGAAAGAGTCTTTCTAAATTACAAATCGTTACTTCCACTAGTCAGTCACATGCGACAGAAATAACTCGCGACTCTGCAACCTCAAACAGTCGATTCACCAAAGCATTGCTGATTACGCCTATTCTATTTCGACAAGCGCGGCTTATTTACAAGTGGCTGTCTGGAGAGATTCGGTAAATGAACCCCAAAATGGCTTCTGAAGAGACATTTAATATTCAAGGTTGGTAAGACTATAGGTAAAATGTTTTGCGTATCCTTTTACAGGACTTAGCTGTCAACAGCAGCATCTTTCAGCTGTCTGTTGATCTCTTGGCAAGATTACGCTCAGTAGTTTGCCATTGCTTTCTGAGCGGCCGGCTCAGTATCCGCAAGTCACGAGCGGGGGTCGAACCACCTCAGTTCTCGCTCCGCTGCGAGACTCTGCGTGATAAACGGGATTACAGAGAGAAAGTGTTGTAACCCCACAGCCAGAGAGACCGGCAAGACTATAGGACGGTCGGTAAAAGCTAGAGAAGAGTAAGTAACAGTAAATAAGCTTACAATCTCGAGTTGCCAGGGCTTGAATGCCAGCTGAAGAATGAAAGGTGTGCTGAACAGGTCTTTATTCCTCATCTAAAAATGGGCTCCTAACGATTTCGCTGACTTTTGGCTCTTATATAAGAAATTGTCGCGACCCACATAATCTCTTTAAACTAAAGTAAGTTACATCTTTTCATTCACACGGTCCTCCGTTCCTGATCTGAAGATGCTGTACTGAGCATATTAATACACGTATACACACAAATGTCATATTATTAATAACCTTATCACTACAATGTTGCTGCTGCCTTTTGTTTTTAACTTGAATTTGTTATATTCAAGGAAAGTCTGTTTTGCGCTATCTATAACTACAATTTATCAGGTCATAGTCAGATATGATATCTACTGTATGACAGTAGACGATACTAACTGCTTTCTGTTAGCGCCGAATGTTAAACTGCGCTCACCAAACCCCGACACCCCACATTGTGCCAACGGCTTCAGGCGGAGGGGCGCAATGGGGTGGGTACAGGCCTTACCCTAGGGCAAAGAAATGCAGCCTAAAGACTAAACATCAAGGCAGGGCAAACCAGGCTTTAAGCCTTGGTCGGCAACTGGTCTAGGATGGAAGCTTTGATAGGCGGACAGTTAGAGCATTGCTTTGCTGATCCGGCAGCTTCTACGGCTTATCTTGTTCCAGGCGTATTGGTGATATCTTTCCTCTGGAGTAAACTAGACAGGCAGAGAGAGAGAGAGAGAGAGAGAGAGAGAGAGAGAGAGAGAGAGAGAGAGAGAGAGAGAGAGAGGGGGGGGGGGGAGAATTCATGCTGCATAAACACATGATTTCTAAATTCAGCCCATACGTTGTGCTATGGAGAGTTATAACTCCATTTTACAAAGTATTGTCTATGAAGACGACAAGGTGCCAGTCAATACAATGTCCAAAGTTGTAGATTTTTTGCTGTTTCCAGCTATTAATACTTTGTCATCTTCATATGGTATATTGGCTATATTATAACCCACTTTCATATGGTATATAGTACCCGTATTCTTTTCAGTTTTTAAATCTATCCCATGATTATGTCCTTATAGAGAGAAGAGATGTCCGATGACACTACTTGGCTTGCTCCTTGCTTTATATGTTTATAAATGCCCCCTTTATTTCCCATTATAATTGCTGCTACTCGTTTCCAGTAAATAATCTTAATTATGATATCTGTCCCAGCAATGTTAATATCTGACAACAGTTTGATGATGTCATCGTGTTTTACTTTATCAAATTATTATTATTTTGTCCCAAGCAGTTTTCTGATATGGGTCCGTGATGTCATACGACCATCAGTAGGTCAGCATGGCCGAATAGATAAGAACGCGTGTTTTAAACACCCGGCGTGCTGATGCCGAGGTTAAGGGGTTCAACCCCTACATCGGACAGATAGACTAAAATGTTGACCTATCGTCCTTGACTTGAGGACGTAAATTACAACAACCTCTGAAATCAGAGTGGGTTCTCCTGATGGCGAGGGAAACTGTTAACAGGGAAAGTTAATCCACACACAAAATTCAGTCCAGCACTACTAGAAATAGTGTGTGTGGACTACACTTGAGTTCAAAGTGAGAGAGCGCCAAAAACAAATGACCTTCACATTTGATAGGTCAGAGAGCAAGGAAGACTAGGTGGCCAACTGTTCCTGGCGTTAGAAGTTAGTAATTAATGCTACGCGTTCGGCTGGCCACTCTGTGGACAGAAGATCAAGCCATATGGAATGGAACCCGGTGTCGTCAACCCTCTTGTTTTAACACCTTTAACGCGTGCAGTTGGGAATAAAAGAAACCCACAAACATACGTGCGCCCACACATAAACCCGCCCACACATATACAAATACTTGAGAGGAAGTCTAAACTGGGATGTAATGATCCTTCCCTCCCCCACCCTTAAATCACTGGTATTACGGGGAATAACAATTTATCGCGCTAAACCGACCTTCGCGGTTTCAAGCCACCAAATCAATAATCTTGAGACCCAAATGCAAATGCCCACGGAGGATCTAATCCTACAAAATCCAGTAAGCAACATGTGTTCGATGAAATCTGCCGACAGTTTCCAGAACTTCCAGTTGAAAATATTACTTCTGTCGGCCATTAAATGTTCAAATAGCCGGACGTAGCTGAGCCTGCAGAATGAGGAGGAGGACACTCACTCTCTCTCTCTCTCTCTCTCTCTCTCTCTCTCTCTCTCTCTCTCTCTCTCTCTCTCTGTCTCTCTGTCTCTCTCTCTCTCTCTCTCTCTCTCTCTCTCTCTCACTCACTCACTCACTCACACACACAATACTCAGATACATCTTGCACGAAACGGAAAAGAAACCTATTTGTTTCTGCCTTTTTTTTTTCTTCTTCTTTCGTTCACTTGAAAATATGTCTATAACTGCAATGTTGTCTCTTGCGTGAATCTAGCGGTCCATAGAGTTTATCTTCCACTGTTGTCTCTCTAGGCCAGAAGGTTCGCCTGGATATGTTGTAGTTTGGGCAGTTCTGGAGTATGTGCTCTGCTGTCTGCGACGACAAACGACATGTGCACATGGCTGAGTCACCAATCTTGAATTTTGTATACATGTGGTTGCGTAATCTATTGTGTCCTGTTCTGAGGCGCAGAAAAATGACCCGTACAGGTCTGTCCATAACGTGGTAGTTGTCTTGAGCAGATTTTGGTGGCCTTCTGACTGATTTGATCATTCTTTTCTTTTGGTGGTACGTAATGGGCACATCAGGCTGTTTTTCTTTTGCTCCTCCCTTAGCCAATCGATCGGTTCTGTCGTTTCCAGGTATTCCACAGTGGGATGATATTCACTGTATGGTGACCTTATGCTGACTGCTAAGTTCAGAAAATAATGTCCTTAGTACTGGCAACTTCCCATTCAGGAGCGCCTCGAGTACTGTGAATGAGCACATTGAAAACAATGTTTTCCCGTAGTGAATTTGAATGTCTAAGACACGAACAATAGATTGCAGGGTTAACTGCCTCGCATATTTCGCTGCATCTCGTCAGGTACATACCGCAGAAATCACACAACATAAAGTAAAGTAACTAAATAAATCCTTCAAGCTGACATATACACATATTCGCACAGTAATTTCAATTGTCTACCACGGTAATTTTAAGCTGACTATGCAGGTTAATCATGATGGCTTCTGTGATCGTTAACAGAAAGCTGAAGAAATTTATTCCGGGTTAACTGACCATGTCATGAGCAATAACCCGTATTCGGGGAGTCTTTTTCGGGCTGTATCACGAAGCATGATTAAAGTCCATAGAAAATTTCAACTTTCACATCGGCAACTGTCTTCTAGAGATAGAATGCTTGCTTGCTTGTGTTCGTTGGCTTGAGCTCCAGCATGAAGTCCTGTATGTCGGATGAAGGCATCCTGTTGTCCAACATCAGTGTGATGTCATACAGGACCTGAGGTTTGCGTGAGTATCCGTTGCCTCATGTCTGGCTTATTGGTGTGCAGACTGGTGGTTCCTCGCCGTACAGGCAGACACTCTCCGACTTTGGAGGATGGAGATAGAATAAGAGCTTTCTTGGAATCCTAAAACACTGTAGGTATAACCTTCGTTGCAGATGGCAAAACCTTAAATGTCTGAAATAGCGATCATATCCCATTATTTGGACCCAAAGAAAAGTATGAAAAGGATATACAAATAAGAGGATATTAACATTACGCTTAAAGATATTCGAAGAACAGATAAAGAAAGTCAAGAACGACACAGACTGCTTGTGCGAGATCAGACGCAATGCAATACAAAGCACATTAGGCATAACTGAATAACGGGAAATGCTGAGAAAATGCATGCATCAAACAACCAAAAATATATTACCGAAAAGACGACAAAAAGATAAGGAGAAAATTGGTTAAATGAGCAGTGCAACAAAATTGCATTAAATTCTATTAACGACACAAAAACATATTCACAGACAAATCAGTGATCTGACAGGTGAATTTAAAAAAAAAAAAAAATTTTTAAATAAGATTAAGCACAGGATGCTTGGAATCAGAGAAGATATTAATTGATGAATGTGCTAAGATAATGAAATGGAATGAATATATAAGTCAGTGTTTTGGTGGCGAAAGAACTGAAGGCGAAAGAACAGAATTAACATAAGAACGTTTTCAAATCAGTTTCAGTTATGAGACCATCTTTTTGGGTATTAAAATACACGGGAACCGCGATGGCATAGCAGTTAGTGGGCGTGATAACCTAAGACATTAGTCCGGGTTCACTTTCCAGAAGTAGCAGGACTTTGTTCTGATGGGTACGGCTCTGAGATCCACTCAAAGCCATCATGGGCATTGCCAAATAATGTAGGAGTTCCTGTCTCTCCACCGATCTCCGACATTGGTGTTCTGGATCAGTTCTATTGATATTTTTCTGTGGCACCGTTTTAGACCAATTAGAACCATTTCTCTTGGTTGCGCTGCCTCTTATACCGCTGCGCTTTCCAGTGGCTACGATGTTCTCCAATGCCTCTCTTCTCATCATGTGACCAAAGAACGCCATATATCTGTTGCGTGTAATGTTTCGCTTTCATTAGCCTCTTTCGCGAAATCGTTGCTAGTTACTCTGGCAGTACAAAGTATTTACAACATTCATCTCAGAAACCACATCGTCGTTGCCGCCAAGTCCTTCCTAATGTGTTCGTTACATTCCAAGACTCACTGCAGTACATCAGAACTGGTTCGAATTAGCATGTATACATTCTCTTTCTGACATTCAAATTCTGAAATGGAACCTTTGCTTGACCTGTCCTGCTCTTAATCTCTGTCACGCATCGCCCATCTGATATTATGATTCTCCCAAATGTTTGAATTCATTGACTTCGTTCAGCATTTTTACTTACTATTGCAATATCGCCTGCTCCGTGGCTAAAGGCTTGCGAACGCGGTTCGTGAGCCGGGTACCAGGCGTTCGGAGCTCAGCTGCGACCGATTTGTGCAGCAGACCGTGTCGCGTTATGTTATAACGTGCTGGTATGGGAGCCGGTTGTTCAGAAAGCAATGGCAAACTACTGAACGTAACACTTGCCTAGTACATCAACAGCAGCTGAAAAATGCTGGTGTTGGCTGCAAGGATAAGGGATACGCAACAAAATTTAAAAAATTTTTAAATTGCAATATCGCAATGGGGCATTACCTTTTTCTTTGATATAATCACTGTTTCTGTTTTCTTGATATTCAAGAAAAGTCCTTTTCAGATTAGCTGTCTGTCTGGAAGCTGAAGCTATGGAGATATCTTGAAAGGAGTTAACCCTCAAAGAGAACTGGTTACTCGCATCAGAGGTAAACAGGTTACATTCTTTAGGTATGCTACGTGAATAGGAAAATTGTCGCCACAACCGGAAAGCTGGTGAGGAAGAGAGGCAGGGAAGACAAGAGAGAAGATGTTGGACAGTTAGATATCACGCCATAGATAAACGCTGGTATCACGTTATTGGTAGCACAAGAGACAGAAGGCTGTGAACAGACATGATTACCAACGCCAATTTAACCCCCATTTAAACATATGCCTTCACTAACTCAAGCCAAGCCGTCCCATCTTTTGCTAACTCACGGAACTCACTCAACGTCCTCCCACTATTATTCTTGATCCCCGTGTGATTTCTGGGTTCCAGAGACAGAACTTTTTATTTTAGTTATGCTATTATCAAGTTTTCTCACAGTGTGCCCTACTGAACGCCATAGTCTTTCCATAACTTCTTCATTCGCTCGGATCTGTCTATAGTATGTTCCGATTTGAATGCCTTCATTCACGATCAATTATTTTGAAAACTGTCTGTTGCATCGTTATGAAATTTTTCCAGCCGTCTTATATTTACCCCCACCCATGGAATATGTCTTTGATAGGTCCAAAAACAACTTAAATCATCAAAAGCGGCGACATTCCTTTGATGTTTTGCTGACCAACTAGTGATTTCTCGCCAACAAAATTACGTTTACAGTAATTGGAGACCTGCCAATTCAGATGACACACAAAGGCGTATCCGGATTCGTATGGGAGTGGGTGCAATGAAAGAAGTAGCTTAAATTCGACAGGGTCGGCTGCAGTGCACCGGGTTTTTATCCCATATGGCTCAGTTTCTTTCCGCAGCGCGGAAAGCGTCGCACACAGCACGAACTCCGTAGCTCCAGCGACGACCCTCAGGAGTCTCCGAAAAAATGCACTCGTGAAATGAAGGACGCGGCCCGGAATCGAACATACAACCTTCGGAGCCCGAGTCAGACAGCTTGACCACTTCACCACGGAGAATCCCTAGAGGGGTGCAATGTGTAATATTAGTAAAGACAGAATTTACAGAGGCATGGGGTAAATAATTTGTAAATTAACAGGAAAGTAGAAGGACTATATTTCTTACCTTATTTTTCATTTCCTTCTTGTTTCTTAAGCTGATGCTGATGCTGTAATGTTTAGGGCCTGCAATTCGTCTGAATAGTTGGAGCAAAATATCCCAGTAAGTGTGTACGTAGATTAAGGTCTGCAATCTGCTCAGACCTTAATCTGTGTCGGACGATTCCAGTAGGTTGATGATTGCTCTCGGTTGCATAAAATTCAATCCATCCTTTCTCCAATAGTCCTCTTCCTCTTTCAACACATGGTCCTCACATTTTTTCCAGTAACTTTTATCAATATTTAATAGCGCGGACAGACAGACAGACAGAAAGGTAGGTAGGTAGGTAGGTAGGCAGGTAGGCAGAAAGATAGGTGGGTGGGTCGGCCGGCCGGCCGGCCGACCGACCGACCGACCGACCGACACCGACCGACCGACCGACAGACAGACAGACAGACAGACAGACAGACAGACAGACAGACAGACAGACAGATAGATAGATAGATAGATAGATAGATAGATAGATAGATAGATCCCCGCCAGAAGCCGGGGCCTTGTCAGCTAGTTTATTTATATAATCACGTTTCATGAAAGAACCCCCATTTGGAGACACCTCTGAACAAACCCCCCCCCCCCCCCCCCCGAACTTCGCGCTGTTTGTTTCAAAACGGAAATCACGTGAAAATTTTAAAAAATGCGGGGATGTGTCTTGGTGAAGCTGTAATACTGTTAAAATGATGGACTTAACCTCAGACCCGTAATGTATATACCGCATATAAACAAACTTTTAAATCTGCTGTACAATCTCCAGAACAAAAAAAAAATTGTGCTGGGTGGACATAATGATAAGGTTATATACTAAATCTCATCATTTTCCCTCAGGTTACTGAGATATTGAATTTTATATTGAGGCAACAAAAAAAAAAACACACACTATAGTTCTCTACGAAAGCTCAAGAACTTTCTATTTATCCTATTATCAGGTTGTCTCACAGTGTGCCCTACTGAGCGCCATGGTCTTTCCATAACTTCTTCATTGGCTCGGATCTGTCTAGTTCTCTACCAAAGCTCAGCATTAGTGATTTTGTCATGCCACGTAAGTCATATTCAGCACAGGCACGTTACTAAACGTATGTAGTTTATTGGCACAGGCTTTAACCGTTCCCCGTGTATGTGATCCATACAGTAGAACCGATTTAACGCTAGTTAGTCTTGTTATACTTTTATTTTTATTACTTTCCACTGTGTCTTTCGATGATAGGGGGTCTCGTGGCGAAGTGGCCAGCCCGTCTGCCTCGCGCTCAGAAGGTTGAGGGTTCTTTTCCGGACTCTGACATTTAGTTCGTGAGTGACTTTTTTTTTCGGAAACCTCTGCGGTCGTCGTCGGAGCTATGAAGTTGGTGCTCCATGCGACGTTTTTGGAAGACTGTTAGCTGATCTAAGAAGAGAGACCGAGAACCGTGCGATCAAACCCGATGCACTGAAGTTGATCCCTTTGTCTTGTAACCGCTATCGATTATATTCGCCACATGTCGACGACATCAATTCTTTCTTGTTTGTCTGTTATTAGTCCACGTCTTCATACACTATAACAACATAAGTTATTCATAACCATGCGCGCGGTAAGGTTGTCACTAGACGCTGGCCCGGTTGGTCATGGGTTGGAATCCGCATCGGAGCAAATTTTTTTTTTAATTTACTTGTGCTCCCAGGTGGGCCCAGCCTAGAATTTGAACCACGAATGTCTTGGGAACTAAAGGTAGCCGGAGTGACCACAGCTGATGCTGAGGTAATGGGTTCAATCCTTACACCGGTCAGTTGGACTAAATTAGTGACTTCTCGTCCTCGACTTGTGGACGTAAATTAGAAGTACATAGACATTAGGGGTAGGAGAGGATTCGTTTGCTGGTGAAGAATACAGGGAAAGTTAATTCACACACAAAAATTAGTGCAGTACACAGTATGTTGTAAGCACGTGTGTGAACTACGATTTAGTTCAATGTCAGCGAATGTTACACCCAAAAACAAACAAAAACTCGCCGGGTGCCGAATGGTTTATAAAACACTAGCTGACACGGCCCGGCTTCGCCCAGACTCTGGTGGGGAGCATCTCATTTAATTCATATAAGTAGTCATATAAGCTCCCGTTCCCGACTGTCTGTCTGTCTGTCTGTCTATCTATCTGTCTGTCTGTCTGTCTGTCTGTCTGACCCGGCCCAGCCCATGGTGGAGAGCATCTCATTTAAATCATATAAGTAGTCATATAAGATCCCGTTCCCGACTATCTGTATGTCTGTCTGTCTTGGGTAAATGGAGGAGGGAGGAGGAAGAGGGAGGTGGAGGAGGGAAGAGGAGGGAGGAGGAGGGAGGAGGAGACAGGAGGAATAGGAGGGGGGAGGAGGGATTAGGAAGAGGAGGGAGGAGTAGGGTGGAGGAGGAGGGGGAGGAGGAGGGAGGAGGAAGAGGGAGAAGGAGGGAGGAGGAGATCGCAGGAGGAGGAGGAGGAGGAGAGGGAGGAGGAGGAGGGAGAGGGAGGAGGAGGGAGGAGGAGGAGAGAGTAGGCGGAGGGAGGAGGCGGAGGGAGCAGGAAGAGGGAGGAAGAGGGAGGAGGAGGAGGGAGGAGAAGGAGGAGGGAGGAGTAGAGAGTGGGAGGAGGGAGGAGGCGGAGGGAGGAAGAGGGAGGAGGAAGAGGGAGAAGGAGGAGGGAGGAGAAGGAGGGAAGAGGATGAGAGGGAGGAGGAGGAAGAGGGAGGAGGAGGAATGTGAAGGGAGGAGGAGGGAGGAGGTAGAGGGAGGAGGAGGAGGAGGGAGGAGGATAGAGGAGGAGGAGGGATGAGGAGGAAGAGGGAGGAGGAGGAATGTGAAGGGAGGAGGAGGGAGGAGGTAGAGAGAGGAGGAGGAGGGAGGAGGAGAATGGAGGAGGAGGGATAAGGAGGAGAGGGAGGAGGAGGGGGAGGAGGAGGGAGGAAGAAGGAGGAGGGAGGAAGACGGATGAGGGGGAGGAGGGAGGGGTAGGAGGGGGAGGAGGAGAAGGGAGGAGAAGGGAGGAGGAGGAGGGAGCAGGAGGAAGGAGGAGGGAGGAAGAGGGAGGAGGAGGGAGGAGGAAGAGAGAGGAGGGAGGAGGAAGAGAGAGGAGGGAGGAGGAGGGAGGAAGAGATAGGCGGAGAGAGGAGGAGGAGGGAGGAGGAGTAGGGATGAATAGGAGGGAGGAGAAGGGAGGAGGAGGGATTAAGAGAAAGAGGGGGAAAGGGGAGAAGGAGGAGGGAGGAGGGAGGAGGAGGAGGAAGAGGGATGAGGAGGGAGGAGGAGGGAGGAGGGAGGATGAGGAGGAGGGAGGAGGAGGAGGGAGGATGGTGAAGGAGGAGGAGGGAGGAGGGTGAAGGAGGAGGAGGAGGGGGAGGAGGGAGGGGGAGGAGGAGGGAGAAGGAGGAGGGAGGAGGGAGGAGGAGAACGTAGGTGGGGGAGGATGAGAAGGGAGGAGGGAGAGGGAGGAGGAGGGAGGAGGAGGAGGGAGGAGGTGGAGGGAGAAGGAGGAGGGAGGAAGAGGTAGAAGGAGGAGGTAGAAGGAGGGAGGAGGAGACAGGAGGAATAGGAGGGAGGAGGAGGGATTAGGAAGAGGAGGGAGGAGTAGGGTGGAGGAGGAGGGGGAGGAGGAGGGAGGAGGAAGAGGGAGAAGGAGGGAGGAGGAGAGAGGAGGAGGAGGAGGAGAAGGGAGTAGGAGGAGGGAGAGGGAGGAGGAGGGAGGAGGAGGAGAGAGTAGGCGGAGGGAGGAGGCGGAGGGAGCAGGAAGAGGGAGGAAGAGGGAGGAGGAAGAGGGAGAAGGAGGGAGGAGAAGTAGGAGGGAGGAGGAAGGAGGAGTAGAGAGTGGGAGGAGGGAGGAGGCGGAGGGAGGAAGAGGGAGGAGGAAGAGGGAGAAGGGAGGAGGAGGGAGGAGGTAGTAGGATGATTGATTGCCATCCCACCAGGTTAATATGTTATCGCGGACCTCAGAGAGAAGTGTCTATGTAGAAGACCATTTCCTGGACGTACGTATTTTGGGAGGGGGAGGAGGGAGGAGGGAGGAGGAGGAAGAAGAAAAAAAAACTACGACAGTTGGCATCTCTGGAATGAAAGGAAGGCGTGTAGAAAATTTCATCTCAATCGGATGGGCCGTTCGCGAGCGTATAAAGGACATACATACATACATACAGAGACACAGACAGACAGAGATACGCACATCCTAATTTATATATAAGATATGAATTTAGCACCATATGTCTAATGCACTTAAGGCATCTAAAATGCATGTCCTTAAGACGTGTCCTTTTTATACATAGCCATAATGACCGATTTGTATGTGATTAAGTAGCGGTTCATTATTTATAATATATCTCACGTTGTGAAATGCTTCAACCAGTCAGATGCTCTTCTTGGTTTCTCTTTCACATCAAATATTATATATTATTCTTCGTCTTATAGTCCTTGCCGTCTGGCGTTGGTGATCATGTCTGTCCACCGCCTCCTGTCTCTTGTGCTTCCAATAACGTGATACCAGAGTTTATCCATGGCGTGATCTCGAACTGTCCAGCATCTTCTCTCTTGTCTTCCCTGCCTCTCTTCCTCACCAGCTTTCCGGTTGTGGCGACAACTTCCCTATTCTCATAGCATGCCTAAAGAATGTGGCCTGTTTACCTCTGATGCGAGTAACCAGTTCTCTTTGAGGGTTAACTTCTTTCAAGATATCTTCATAGCTTCAGCTTCCACATAATTTCCCATTTTTGTGCTAATTGTAAATGATTAGCTTCCATATGTCAGGATTGGCTTAATCATATATTATTACATCATCAACATTTTTTAAAAAAAATATTGCATTCTTTTCAAGACTTGTCCTATGTAGTTATATTTTTGAATTCTGGATTATCCCCAAACATCGGCGACAATTATCGTCAGCTGCCATTACATTAATTTCATCAATCCTTTCTTTCAACAGTTTTTGATGTCACGAACGCGAGACACACAAAGCCTTGCTGCAACTATATTTACCCTTGAAATCACAACATTCGCAGACAAGGCATAGTTATATTTCAGCATCATCTGCACAAATTAAGCTGCCCTTTCTACCTTTCTACACGCTATATTCTTTCCTTGCTTGGCGGAAGTGTCAGGCCCCCCCCCCCCCCCCCCAGGCAGGATCAATTTCCTTTGTCTCATATCCTTTTACAGGACACTTTAGCAGGACTAGGACTGTTCAGCTGCTGTTGATGTCTTGGCAAGGTTGTTTTTTTTTACTCTCAGTAGTTTGCCACTGCTTTCTGAACGACCAGCTTACATACCTCTGTAAGTAACCAGCGCGACGTGATCTGCTGCCAAATCTCGCGCAGCTGTGTTTCGTACGTATGCGGGATTACCAACAACGCCCTTAACTCCTTCGTCAGGATTATCTGCACAAATCAAGCTGCCCTTTCTGCACGCTATGTTCTTTCCTTGTCTGGCGGAAGTGTCAGACCCCCAGGCAGGATCAAATTACACTGTATTAATATCATCCGAACAGCCCCTCTCCCCTCCCCGGCAGTATCAAATCACACTGTATTAATATCACTTGGAGATGAATTTTGGGATTGGAAGTCCGTTGACCTGACTACCACCCGTGGCGGTTTAAACCGGTAAAGGTAATATGTGGATATCACCGGTATCTGTCTTGTAAATGTAAAGTGTTAACGTCTCACATATAATACAAGGGGAAGTCAATAAGAAAGCCACAAATGGCTGTAGAAAAATAACTAAATATGATAACAACTTGAAACCAGTTTATTGTTATGCATACATTGTCCTTTTATTTCTCAACATAATTTCCACCAACATTGATGCACTTATCCCATAGTTTTATTAGCCCTCCCAAACCGGCTGCATAGAACTGCGTAATCTGTTTTCTAAACCACGTTTTCACTTCACATTCAACTTCGGCGTTGTTCGCGAAATGTCTTCCGCCAAGGTGAGTTTTCAGTGTTTATACTGACAAATGCTTGTCCCGTAAGTGGTGCATAACTGGATAGAATAAATTACAAGGGCGAGTCAATAAGTATGTCACACAGTTCTGTGGGATGGCCGGTAAATGAAAACATAGCACGCAGTTCAATGCAGCGGGTTTGGAAGGACTGATAAAACGATGGGATAAGTGCATTAATGTTGGTAGAAATTACGTTGAGAAATAAAGGGACAAAGTATGTATAAAAATAAACTGGTTTCAGGTTGTTATATTTAGTTATTTTTCTACAGCCATTTGTGGCTTACTTATTAACTTACCCTCGTAGGTTAGTTTATGTTCGTTACAAGACGTCGCAATCAACTCAGCATTTTTGACTGTTTTTGAGGCAATTATCGTTCAATATTTTGTCATCGAGGAGCATTCGCTGGGTTCCTATTTGGGAGAACTAGGTTCGAATCCTCGGTAAAGTGATGAACTTTTTTTTTCTATCGGGGCAAAAATAAAACTAACCTGCATAGTTCACGGCGACTGCACTAGCTAGGCGGCCATAATTCCTCAGGCTCACGACCCACCCGTCCTACACCACAATATACTATAGCCAGTAATAAGTTTTTCAGTCTCCTACTACTTTCTCAATGACCGACGCACATACCAAATCTGGTATACGGTCTGCTTCCAAATCACCTACAGCTGATTTCGAACTTGCTATTGCGGGATTGCGAAACACGTTCGTTAATCCTTAGCCACAGCTGCTGGTCACATATACTACGTTAGGGTTTGATAATGAGGGTGTCAAGATCGTTCTTCTTAACGGGTTTTCCAAACTATTCACAAATCAACTGGCAATAGCTGGTAAAGCTGTGCGAATGTGCATGATAGGACAATATAAAGTGTAAAAAGTCAACAGCAGCACAGTGCTTAACCTGTTGGTACCAAGGAGGGTTGAGGTATTGGTTTGAATCCCAAGAATAACGGCACTCTTTTTTTCTTTTTTTTTTACACTGAGTACACCTCTGCGGTTGACCCAGTCTCGTGAAATAAGTACGGATATCTTTCAGGACTGTGTGGGATTCGTCTGGTAACACAAAGTGGTGAGGGAGGGAATTGGCCACATCATCTCATTATGACGAGACCTAGATTATGGTCTAATATTCACACCCCAACAACACGACTACCTTTAGTAAAATAAAGAAAGAATAGATTTAGTAAAGTAGAGAGAGAGAGAGGTAGAGAGAGGGGGAAGAGAGAGGGGGAAGAGAGAGGGGGGAGAGAGAGAGACGACGCCTTTAGTAAAGCAGAGAGAGAGACGACGCCTTTAATAATGCAGACAAAGAGAAAGAGAGAGAGACGATGCCTTTAATAAAGCAGACAAAGAGAAAGAGAGAGAGACGACGCCTTTAATAAAGCAGAGAGAGAGAGAGAGAGAGACGCCTTTAATGAAGCAGACAGAGAGAGAGGGTGAGAGAGAGAGAGAGAGAGAGAGAGAGAGAGAGACGCCTTTAATAAAGCAGTCAAAGAGAAAGAGAGAGAGAAAGACGACGCCTTTAATAAAGCAGAGAGAGAGAGAGAGAGAGAGAGAGAAGCCTTTAATGAAGCAGACAGAGAGAGAGGGTGAGAGAGAGAGAGAGAGACGACGCCTTTAATAAAGCAGACAAAGAGAAAGAGAGAGAGAGACGACGCCTTTAATAAAGCAGAGAGAGAGAGAGGCGCCTTTAATGAAGCAGACAGAGAGAGAGAGGGTGTGTGAGAGAGAGAGAGAGAGAGAGAGAGAGAGACGATGCCTTTAATAAAGCAGACAGAGAGAGGGGGGGGGGGGGGACCTTAGTAAAGTGGAAAGAGAACTGGCATTTGCTAATGTAGAGATATGATACATCTTTCAATAAAGTAGAGAGAGACCAGAGCTTTAGTAAACTAGAGTGAACAGACCTTTGGTAGAGAGAACAGACCTTTGGTAAAGTAGAGACAGAACAGAAGGAATAATCGCGGAGATGGCGTGTCCAGGCTTGGAAATCTTGGGGGACCTTAGTAAAGTGGAAAGAGAACTGGCATTTGCTAATGTAGAGATATGATACATCTTTCAATAAAGTAGAGAGAGACCAGAGCTTTAGTAAACTAGAGTGAACAGACCTTTGGTAGAGAGAACAGACCTTTGGTAAAGTAGAGACAGAACAGAAGGAATAATCGCGGAGATGTCGTGTCCAGGCTTGGAAATCTGGCAGTAAGTAAACCAAAGAAATAATGCTGTAGTACAACAGAGAGCACGTGTCAGCACTGTGGCACTCATCTGAGGGTTCGGTGAATCAAAACCCCCTGCCCCCTCTGCCGTGCGTCCACCTTGACGAGGTAGAGGGGCTTGAGCGTTCCAATGACCCCAAGAGCTATGCCGACGGTAGCACAGCTACTGGTAGGGTCACCCATGTCGGACAGGTCAAGGGAGAGGGACCAGACAAAGCGACGTACAAACCTGCTGCCTTGTAGGTAGACTGGGGACAGTCAAAGGCTAGGGAAAGCATCCCGAACAAATGCTTGTCGAAATCGGATGTACTGAGCCACAGGCTTGACAAAGAAGTGCAACGTAACTTTATCATTTCATGATGCCACAGATGAAAATTAATCGTTATGGTGCTAATCCCGTGAAGTCCCATCAGGCGGTGATAGTGCCGGGCCCCCTGCCTCGAGGGGGTCCACCCATGACTACTGGTGGTCACCTTCCCCTGTGCTGTGGAGTCAAGGCACAGAGGAGTAGGTTAAGAGCTATTGACCAAACACCCCGGACACTCAACATACTACAATGGAACGCAGAAGGAGTTTATAACAAGAAAGCCTCCCTAACACAGCGTCTTCATAAAGATAGAATAGATGTGGCATGCATTCAAGAGACACACCTCAACGCCAATCGCACATTTTCAGTCGAGGGATATCAGGCCACACGTTTTGACCGCGAAGGACACAAAGGAGGAGTTGTAATACTTACACGAAATACAATACCTTGCAGCGAAGTATCTGTGATCTCTGACAACCAAACGGAAATTATAGGTGTTGATATAATGATAAAGGACGTGAAAATAAGAATTTACAATCTGTATAGCCCGGCAGATAAGGATCTTACACTCTCAAACATGGAAATAACTGACACAAATTGCATTGTTGTCGGAGACTTTAATAGCCGTTCAGAAAGATGGGGATACCCAGATACTGACAAAAGAGGAGATGAAGTGGAGGACTGGGAAATAGACTCAAATCTCCATCTACTCAACAAAGCGGATGACACACCGAGCTTCTACTCCAGAAGATGGATTACCACTTCTACTCCAGACTTAGCTTTCTGCACAGGAGACATCCTCCACAAAATCGATCGCCATGTGCTTGACCAATTAGCAGGTAGTGACCACAGACCAATCAAGCTTGTAATAAATATGGAGTATGTTCCACAGGAGCAAAAGCCTTTGCCCCGTTGGAATTACAAACGAGCAGATTGGGACAGATTTGCCATACTAACAGACAAATATTGTGAAAACATAAATACACGATATGGCAACATGAAGCAAATGGTGGAAAGTCTAAACAGAGCAATAATACAGGCGGCCACTGAGTCTATTCCAAGAGGAGCGAGGAAAAATTACAAACCATACTGGACTGAAGAACTACAAATTTTGGAGGACAAAGTTGAAGATGCTAGGAAGACCGCAGAGAGAGAACAAACAACTGAAGCGAACATCTCTCTCAAAGCCATCTCAGCAAAATATAAAAGAACAGTAAATCAAACAACAAGAGATTGTTGGAGGGAAAAAACAGAAAACCTGAATTTTGACAGGGATGGAAATAAACTATGGAAACTAGTGAAAGCCATGAACAATGAAGGACCTAGAAACAAACAAATAACAATTAAACAAGGAAATGCCTTGCTTACAGGAAAAAAGGCTGCAAATGCACTAATGGAACACTATGCCAGTGCAAACCACATTGATATTACAGCTGAACAGAAGAAAGCAATCAAAGATAAACAGATACATCATAGATATACAGAGACAGCAGCAGAATATATGATGGCAAATCTAACAATGGAAGAAATGGAACAGGCAATGAATACCCTAAAAAAGAAGACATCACCAGGAAAGGATGGAATCACAAATGAAATGCTAATAGGACTAGGCACTAAGGCAAAAAAGAAACTACTAGCAGTCCTAAATTACAGCTGGAAGAGGGGAATTGTCCCACAGGCATGGAAGGAAGCTATACTAATACCAGTCCCAAAGAAAGGAAAAGACCTGGAAGAACCAAATGGCTATCGACCTATCAGTCTTCTTAGCTGTGTAGGAAAATTAATGGAACGCATTATCAATGGCAGGCTAACATGGCATCTGGAAGAAAACCAACTCTTAACACCTCACCAAGCAGGATTCAGAAAGTACAGATCCACTGAAGATCAAATAACCTATATAGCTCAGGAAATAGAGGATGCCTTCCAAGAGAAAAAGCACACACTAGCGGTCTGGATAGATTTAGAAAAAGCATTTGATAAAGTATGGAAGGAAGGACTGAAAGTAAAACTGCAAAAAATGCATGTTTGTGGGAAAATGTACAAATGGATCAGCCACTACCTTGAGAACAGAACTGCCAGGACAAAAGTACAAGGACAAACCAGCAAAATGATGCTATTGGAGCAAGGTGTCCCCCAAGGAGGAGTTCTTTCACCAACATTATTCCTAGCATATATAAACGACATCACGGAAAATTTTCCAGCCAGAGTACACACATCATCCTTTGCAGATGACCTAGCCATATGGACATCTGAAGAATATATTAGTACAGCTAACAGCAGAATACAGCAAGCCCTATTAGCGCTAGAGAACTGGTCAAAATCATGGCTAGTGAAGATAAGTGAGGAGAAAACAACATGCACAGTGTTCTCCCTCTCAACTAAAACTCAGCAACCTAAGCTGGTATTGAATGGAAAAATAATGCGCCATGAAGAAAATCCAAACTATCTAGGAGTCACCTTTGATCGTCGCCTGACATGGAAGACACAGGTTGAGAAAAATCGAACAAGAGCAAGGCAACGAATGGCAATCATGAAAAAGCTTGCTGGTACAACGTGGGGAGCAGATGAGAAAGTTCTCAAGAAGTTATATACTGGACGGGTGAGGCCAGTACTGGAATATGGCATTGCAGCTTGGGCAACAGCAGCTAAGTCAAACTTTAACAAAATAAGTAGAGTCCAAAATCAAGGAATGCGAATCATAACTGGAAGCCTGAAGACAACGCCTATTAATGAATTAGAAAAGATCACTTGTTTACAACCAATGCAGGATAGAAGAGATAGCAGAGCCCAGCAACAAGCTGAAAAATTTAGAAGATTGACCGACCACCCTATGTATAAAAGGTTTAGTGGTTTTGGAAAGGGAAGACTGAAGCGTAGCAACTTTGTAGAAACTGCAAAACGAAAGATTAGGGCAGATCCCATACTTAACATATCAACAGTCAAACCCATTTACAATGCAGACAAGTTCCCAGCTTGGAGACAGCAGCAACTGCCTGAGATGATAGAAAACATTCCTGGTATTGAGAAAAAGAACACTCAGCATGAAACCGAAAGAAGAGAAATAACCCTAAACTACATAAAAGAACATTACCCAAGCAGCAATTGGACCCATGCATATACAGATGGATCAGCCAAAAATTCAGTAGAGAATGGAGGAGGAGGAATTCTCCTAAATTTAAAAAATGGAGTGAAAAAAACACATTCAGTGGCAACTGGAAAGTTCTCTCAAGTAACTTCAAAGCGGAGGTAGAGGCTCTGAAAACTGCAGCAGAAATGCTCTTGATGGAGGAAAATAAAGAGACGCAAATAGCTATCTTCACAGATGCAAAGTCAGCTGTCTCAATACTGAAGAGCAAAAACAGCACAGAACTAGCTGACCTAAGAGCAGCACTCCATGGTCTATGCCAGAAATCCAAAAAAGTTATAATACAGTGGATCCCATCACATTGCAGTATACCTGGAAATGAAGAGGCTGACAGACTGGCAAAAGAGGGCGGACGACTACCACAGCCTGACATAGACATAACCTATAATGAGGCAAAGAGGTTGATAAAAAGCACTTATAGAACCAAATGGGAATCAGAGCATCCAGGCCACCAGAAGGATGATGCATATTACAAGCTCGACCGAAGAGAACAAGTAGCAATCTTCAGACTCCGCACAGGACATAACAGGCTGAAATACCACTTGTTCAACAAACTAAAGATAGGAGATACAGATGAATGTAATTGTGGAACTGGTAAAATGACAGCTAAACATTTGCTGCAAGAGTGCCCAATATATGCAGAACAGAGAAAGATATTTTGGCCCACGCCTGCTTCATTCGAGGACAAGCTCTATGGAGATATCAACAAGCTCAAGTCGACTGCAGCTTACTTTAACTGTATTCAGGTTAACATTTAAATGTACATGAAGAAGTATTTAGACTGCCACACTTCATACCACAGGCATGTCGGTTACACAAGCCTCCCAGAGGCATGAAATGGAATATTGCTTGGATAGCAAATCCATTATGTGGAAAGTCCGAATCGAAAGCTCACTGTGTGGGCTTCATAAAAGGTGGAAAAAGTGTCCTAGTGGCACAAAATGGTATATTGCTTGGATAGCAAATCCATTACGTGGAAAGTCTGAATCAAAAGCTCACTGTGTGGATGTCATCTGCACACTGCATTCTTCTGGCTTCTGGAAGAACAGCCTATGGTGAATGGAAGGCCCAATATACGGAAGTGAGGCTAAGCAGCCATGTGCAGGACGTGACGATTCCTTGGGTGAGCCCAGTACCAGAGCGCTGTGTGTTGGCTCTGCAATTATGGAAGCCTCCTTGGATGGCGGGGAATGCCCATGGTCTGCCCCTGCCTTCCCTTGAGGGCCGACCAGGATGCCTTTGGCTGTTCTATATGGGCCAGCTGGGATGGGAGATAACACCACAACAGTGAGAGTCTAACGTCCTAAGAAACCCCCCGGGAAGGTTAACCCGGTCAACAAATGCCCGCAGAAGTCGAATGTGTCGGCCTAACGGCGCAAGAACGCAGCTCTGCTGTAAACAGGCACAACGCAATCACGTCCGAAAAAAAAAACTCCTGATGAACGAAGAAGAAGAAGAAGAAAACCCCCTGCATGTTAAATTTGTCGCGACCACGTGGACACAAAAACAGCCCGGCTTCATTAAACGGGCGCCCTCTTCTATTAGTCTACGACTCTCTGTCCTGTTTTCAGAAGTTCACGTAAGGTCAACGTAAGTTTTACCCACTAGTTTAGTTTAGTCGACGGCTCAACATCACGGCACACGGGTGTAACCCATAAGTGCTCCGTTCTACCCCTAAATCAAGCCTGAGTCCGGAGAATCTCAGCTCAGTGCACGAACTCCTTAGCACCGGCGACGATCCTGAAATATTTTAAGTAGATTTTTAACTCGAAATTTTGCCGAACGTTAGGCTACTCTTTTTCGATTTCCAACTAACTCCCAAGGGATTTTTTACATGCGCAACAATACACACGAGCGTCCGGTCTCACTACCCAGAGACCGGAGAAATTGTGTTACTAGAAGCCCACGTAAACAAATTGCGGCCCTCGCCGGGGCTTGAACCCAGGACCTCCAGCACCCGAGACGGACACCATACCTCGAGACCACTCAAAGGTTTATCCACGAATGCCCCTACATGTCTTTGTGATGTGAGGTCCTCTATTTTCCTTGGCTTTTGCTCTCCGGTACTTTCAGTTGCTGGCCTGCACATCTCATATTGTGACCCAGGCCGGACAAGCTACTTTCTTCGGGGTCTTCGTGGTGGAGTTGTCAAGCCGCCTGCCCTGCGCTCTGCATGACGTGGGTTCCTTTTTTGGATTGCCTTGTGTCACATCACACGTTCATTTTCCCCCCAAACCCTGGGAGAAGGGGGTCATGGGACTACGAAGTTCGTGATTTGTGTGATGCTCTCTCTCGGCAGGCAGCTGACCATTCTCCAGATAAAAACCTAGCCAGAAGGGGTAACACCCAGTGCAATGAAGCCAATCACTCACCTGTAACCTGTAAACTACTTTCTCTCATTTAAGAAAGTAAAACACAGGAAGGATACTGGTGGCTCCCCCCCCCCCCCCACCTTTTTTGTTGCCTTTACAGGACAACCTGTAAATATCCCTTACAGGACGTTGCAGTCAACATCAGCATTTTTCAGCTGCTATTGATGTACTAGGCAAGATTACGCACAGTAGTTTGCCAATGCTTTCCGAGCGACCGGCTCACATACCCCGGTAAGTTACCAACGCGGCGAGAACCGCTACCGATTCTCGAGCTGGTTACGTTACTCACGAGAACATACGGGATTACGGAGAAAGACGTTAACCTCTATGCCAGGGAGACCGACCTCCCTTTATTAGTGTTACTTAAATATGTCCTTCCAAAACGTGTATTCCATTGGTGCAACCTTTGGGTATACGTTAACACCAGACAGAGGTTAAACAGTGGGAAGCCAATTTAAGCCGCAGCAGACCAGTAAAGGGCAAGACCTCCAGTGCTAAGAAGCCCCAGTGACAGATCGTTTCAGAGCTGTAATTATATTTGGATACCGCTAATTTCCCAGGAGAAAGAGACAATGTCTGCTGATTAGTGGCAAGGGAGTACGCGAAACAACTGCTGACCCAGCGACTTGACTGAAATCGGATTAAATAACAGTACAAGTGTGACCTATACATAATGTGTCTGGCTTCATCAGACTCCGGTAACTTAGGGAAGACAGACAGGGAAGTGCCAGATTAACAGAACGACGGGAAAATGGATAAGTCAAGAATCTTGGCAAGCACAATGGGTATTTTGTACTGTGCTGTATTTTTTCCATTGGGTTTTTTTTTTTTTTTTTTTGGCGTTCACTTCTAGTAGTGCTAGAAGTGAATTTTGCGTGTGGATTAGCTTTCCCTATTAACAGTGTCCCTTGCCATCAGACAAACCCACTCCGACTTCAGAGGTACTTGTAATTTACGTTCCCAAGTCAATGACGACAGGTCAACATTTAAGTCCAACTGTCCGGTGTAGGGCTTGAACCGCTTACCTCGGCATCAGCATAACGAATGTTTAAGAACAAGCCTTCTTAGCCTTTCGACCATGCTGACCTGAGTCCCAGATTGTGAGAACTGTATGAATTTTTTGCCCTGGCTGTGTGGGGGGAATGAACAGGCTTATAGGCTGGCAGGGAATGCAGCTCTTGGTGGTAGAATACCTATGGACAAGGGGGAGGTGGTCGTGCGCCTGTAGAACCAGGTGGAGAAGGTGGAAGAACAGATTGAGAACCCACATATGGAAAGGATGAGATTGTACGGGATTGGCGGGGGTTCTGGTAGAATCTCAAAGCCGAGAGGGAAGACCAGAACTTTCAATCAGATGGCGGAGGAAACAATTAGTAGCGTGACTCATTGCTGACTGTTGAACATGGGGATGGAGCACGTTTGGGAATGTCCTGAGTGCAGTGATGTCAGTTCTTAGCTTAAATCAACTCCACTCAACTCCAAGGTATTTAGAACATTCGTCTCCAATGCCCCCCAAGCTCTTCATAATTTGTTCATTCACATTCCAAGATTCACAGCAGCAAAACAGGTTCTATATACCATTTCAATACTCTCACCCATTTTTTTTTCTAGATTTGGGAGAACTTTCCCGACAAGGTCCTAGTGAGACCTGTGTATTAAGGTGGTGCAGCCTTTGCTACTAAGTTTATCTCTTAAGGGTTTAAACAGACAAGTTCTTAAAATATCATGTAACAAGAAGAAGAAAATACTGACATTTTAACAGATCTAAACATGGAAGAAACCTGCCTCATAATCAGCATTGTGTCTCAGAAACTGAAATACTTTGACAATATTAAATTTCACAATAGCTTGGAGAGAACAATGACAGAAGGCACATTTCCTGGATGAAGAGATTAGAGCTGACCAGCAATAAAATGGACATACGTCACTGCAAACACCTTGGGCATGAGACATGGCAAAAGACAGAAACACTGGTCAGCCGCTGTGGGAGCCATGTACTGCACAGGCACCGTTACATTATGGTGATCTGCCAAACTGTTTATTTTAAGCTGTTTTGTACAATTTACTCTTATTTACTTAGAGTTCTAAAACAAAATCAACATCTACACAAATCAACATTCTCTACAAACATCAACATTGATGATCTGACTGCAGTTTGTACTCACCTGGCCTATGTGTCTATCTGTGGACGCATCATTTGAAGTGGTCCTTTCTGTGGATTAACATTATGAATTACAGAAACACTTGTAGGGTAAAGCATTCTGGGAGAGAAAGAACAGAGAGAGGGATGTGGGAGAGAGAGGGGGGAGAGAGAGAGCAGCGGAGGAGAAAGACATACAGAGAGAAAGGAGAAAGTGAGGAGAAAGAAAGAGAGAAGAAACGAACAAACTTTATTTTAAAAGGGTCACAAATTTGGCACGCAGGCCCATCTAAGATTCGGCTCTTCCAACCTATCATCTTTCATACATTAATTGAGACAGACAGACAGACAGACAGAGACAGACAGACAGACAGACAGAGACAGACAGACAGACAGAGACAGACAGACAGACAGACAGACAGACAGACAGAAGAAAGAAGACCTATTTCATGTTGTTTACTTTGAGACAAGGGAGCTGCAGTAACACACAGGCTAGCTAGCTTGCTTTCCTGTCAACCCAGTGGTCATGTGTTCAAACCCCCATCAAGGTGGATGAGTTCCTTTTTTTTTTAAAATTGAACTGGGCTCCAAAGTCAACCTAGCCAAAAACAGGTACCAGGCAATGTCCATGGAAAGTAAAGGCAGATGGTGTGATACTGCAAATATCGGCCATCAAACGACCAATAAGTCTAGAAATATGGGGCCAGCACTATATACCCAATACATCTCAAGGCGTGGAAACACGTTCTTAACTTTTACTTTGTTTTTAAATACTCGGAGACATACTGTAGGGCGGACAACAAGAATAAATTAGCATGCCATGAAAAGAATCTGGGAGGCATAGATCAGATATATAGCCGCGGCAATTGCTTACCCATGTGTTACAGGGGCCCGTCAGGCTTGCAAATATTACTAACACTTTAGCCTACCATACATGTCATAAGAGGCAACTAAGGAGGGTTGGTGTGATGCAGGCTATGTTATCCCATAAGAAACTTGAGCTACAATATCTAACCAATCATGAACCAGTCTGCTTATAAAAGGGATATTCCAACTAATCATGAACCAGACTGCCTATAAAAGGGATAATCCAACTAATCATGAACCAGTCTGCCAATAAAAGGAATAATCCAACCAATCATGAACCAGTCTGCCTATAAAAGGGATATTCCAACTAATCATGAACCAGTCTGCCAATAAAAGGAATAATCCAACCAATCATGAACCAGTCTGCCTATAAAAGGGATAATCCAACCAATCATGAACCAGACTGCCTATAAAAGGGCTGGGTGTGAGGTGGTTGAAGGTGTATGCTCCGTTGGGAAGCGAAAGGCAGACGCAGAACAGAAGTAGCTACTTGGCAAGGAAACTACATAAATTGTAATTAATCTGATGATGATGATGATGATGATATTAGAAAATGAATGTTTGTAACTACTTCACCAGAAATACAAGCACACAGTGGTGGTAAGGGGGAGAGATATGGGGGGGGGGGGGGGGGGGAGCAGGGAGGGGGGAGACAGACAAAACAGTCAGCTAAGTGAGACTTGATACAATATTATTACTTAAATGTGATGTATCACGTATACATGCTTGCACACACACAAGCACCCCCTCCGAACCCTCACACCCATCCACACATACAGAGAGAGAGAGAGAGAGAGAGAGAGAGAGAGAGAGAGAGAGAGAGAGAGAGAGAGAGAGAGAGAGAGAGAGAGAGAGAGAGAGAGACAGAGAGTAAATATGGGTGTGAAGTTGAATCTTCACGTATACAAGATCACAACATAATATAGTGATGAGACCAATTCCCATCATAGCCACATTTCCTTCCATTCTGAAAATGATATGATGGGCATTTTAAAGAAGTTGGGGATGACCCTGGGGTGACACTGATTCAGAAAAACAGTCCTGCCACTGACCCCAGACCACTGTGATAGTCAGAAATTGCTCTAGCCACTATACCACCACAGCACAGGGACTAGAGTGCCTGCCTGCCAGCCCAATGCTTGTGTTAGAATCCCCAGTGAGGCAAATCTTTATGTTTTTGATTAAACTGACCTGCCAGTTTGACACAGCCTAAAATTGGGTACCAGGAAATACCATGGGAAGTAAAGGAGTCTGACATGACCTTAATCAAATTACCCATCGAGACCTTATTAGTAATTACGAGGGGACTTCAAATGAAAACCTTAAATGTGTTGTTTTTTTGTGCACATATTTTGAAAAAGTAAAGAACAAATGTATCATTTTTCAATGTAGTTACCACTGCGTTCAATGCAAGTCCTCCAGCGGCGATAAAGTGCTTGGATTCCTATAAAAAATAATTCTCTTGGTCACTACTCGGTGAGCTTGATCCAGTCATGAACACATCTGTCACAGAAGTCACTCCATTTTGAAAGTTCCTATTCCACTTATACACTTGCTGGACAGACAAGCTTGCATCACCATACTGGACCTTCATTCACCGAAGATTTTCTATAGGTTTCACCCCTTCGCTGATCATAAAAATGATAACAGAATGGAGCTCCTCTTTGGTGCATGTCAACAGTGGGGTGGCCATCTTTAAACTGTCCTTATGACATCACCATGTTCGCCTACACTGTGATGTCATGTGCTTAACACTCTTGATATTCTTAACAACAATACTGACAGGCTACAAGACATGGTTATTGAAATTTCTATCACACGTTTAAGGTTTTCATTTGCAGCCCCCTCGTAAAATTATGAAGTCACCACTATAAGCCCAATACACCTCAAAGACGTGTAAAAGTGTCCTCTACCTGTGCACTTACCACACCACCAAATCTTACTGAAATTACGTTATATTTTTTTTTGGCGCTCGTTCGCTTTCAACTCAAACGTAGTCCATACACACTACTTCTAGTAGTGCTGGAGTGAATTGTGTGTGTGTGGATTAGCTTTCCATATAAACAGTGTCCCTCGACATCAGGCGAACCCACTCCGACTTCAGAGGTACTTGTAATTAACAACCCCCAGTCAAGGATAGGTCAAAATTTTAGTCCAGCTGTCCGGTGTAGGGGTTGAACCGCTTACCATCAGCACACTGGATGTTTAAGAATAATCGTTCTTATCCATTCGGCCATGCTGACCTACAATTACATTATTTAATCTCTCTCTCTCTCTCTCTCTCTCTCTCTCTCTCACAAACACACACACAAACACACACATAGAGAGAGAGAGAGAGAGAGAGAGAGAGAGAGAGAGAGAGAGAGAGGGGGGGGGGAGGGTGGCTGATAGGCACAGCCAGACATGGACAGGCAGGTATACAGACAACAGTTACAGGAAGAAAGACAGACAGCAATGTCAACTTGCACAGACAGACAAACAAATCTACATATAACATACAAATATGTATTCACTGTCTTACCTTTTGTGGGTGAAGGACATCCTCCAGGATAAACACCAAACAGGAAATGACATCAGGCACAAGAGCTGCACAAGTTCTGGTTCTGGTCCTAGTTCTACTCAAATCATTTTTGTAAATTATAACAGACTTTTCATTAACCAAGCGCACAAACCAGGCGACGAGTGCACAAACCAGGTGATGAGTGAAGAAACAAAGCAACGAGTGCTGAACCGATGCTACTCATGGCATTCCAAATCAACTTAAAATCAGTCACCAGTTGATGCGTCTTAGTTTTTGTCATGTCTGTCCAATTAAAGACCCCATCGAAATCAAAGTTTGGTGTGCATGATTTTGTCCAGTTAAGCAAAAAAAAAAGGTAATTAAATTTCCTGATGCATAGATAAAGGCCACTATTTCTGTCTTCCAATTAACAACAAAACACATAGTAAATCTGCAGGAAGATGCATTGTTCATTATATATTCTGTCTAGAGGCAACAGATACTTTTGGAGTGTTAGTGAAAATTCTTGCTTTCTTTCACACATTTAATCCAGATTCAGAAATAAAAGCGAAACAAGATAGCTGGAAACTTTTTAATAATGAATGTGTCATCCCTAAAATGCTGATATCTTGTTTTAAAACTTCCTATCACTTGCGGATTTATCTATCAGCCAGTAATCTCTACCTAAGTGATTTCTCTATATATGTATTCATCTTGTCGTATGCTAATGGATTTTCACAGCTGTAGCCTCAGTAAGCTCCCCTATGAAAGCATACATAATTCAGCTAACCACACACATATAATGGCCGATGATTCACGTAAGTGTGTAAATGTATTACCACATCTACAGCTGGCACCAATTTATAGTTAAAACTGAATAGTGAGGAGTAATTAACACACCCAGCACACATCTTTACACTCCCGGATATTTGTTTGTTAGTGTGTATAGTGCTCAGACCTGTCTACAAGATATAGTAACATTGTTGTGTTTCCTAATGTTTTCTACATCTACCAGTTATCTATTTATCTGGTTGTTGACTTCATCAGTAACAACAACCTACCACATACACCCTCAATGAAGGTGCACTCCAGGTCTTCTAACAGTATCTTGAAAAGACATCAACTAAACCCACATTTTGTATTTGAGCCTCTTAGTCCCACACACGGGCCTTTCAGCTCGATGCGATCCACTAAGACCCACATGCAAATAATTCAGTGGTTCGTTTATTGGATATCTTGGTCCTCATGGCCAGATGGTAGCACATTACTGTGCCTTGCTGTTTGCCAAAAGGAGAAGTCGCCAGTTAAATAATGATGGCAAGAGCTATCTTGACTATTATAGAAATATCTATAGCTGAATTTTAAAACACATTACTACTAAAGAAAGAACTATCTCGTACTATACGGAAAAATATTCATCTTGAAGAAAAATAAAAGGGTAGCTTGAAAATGTGATAAAAGTATTACAGGGATGCTACATTTATGTAAAATTTATGTTTTCTGACTTCTTGTTTCTTAAAATTGCATTCTAGGAGCAAGTAATTATATGAGCGGATAAATTTTATGATAATGATGTCTCTTTTAACCAATGTGCATTTCATTTTCTGCATGTTAAAAAAGGTCACAAATTGTTTTATGTGCTCATGTTTTCTTTACAGATTAAGATAAGCCAGTACATGTTTTATGTATCAGCCAAATTAATTAACCAGCCAGTAAGCCATTGATAAGAATAGATAAGATACACAACATCAACAAATCTCATGTTACATTTACAAATAATTAACAAAGAGGAATAACTACTGATGATATTGTTTAGAGCAACAAATCTAAAGTGCACAGAACAACAGCATCAGCACTGATAGTATTATAGTAACACAACAACTTTAGTATACAATTTCAAGTCACAAATAGCTTGGGAAAACTGAAGGCCACACAAAAACAAACTGACAACATATATGACTCACTGCGTCTGCCCAGATGAGAATCCTTAGAAGTGGCTTCATATGACAAATAGTGGCCGAAACTTTGTGCTGGGATACAGAAAACAACAGTTTTGTGAATAGTGGGTTTTCACTGATAGCAATTAATTTTTTCTTATCTCACGTTACTAATACCTATCTATCATCTAGTGCCCTAATAGTAGCCGAGACTTTATGCTGGGATACATAAAACAACAGCTTTGTGAATAATGGGTTTTCACTGAAAGCAATTAGTTTTTCTTATCTCACTTTACTAATACCTATCTATAATCATCTAGTGCCTAACCAGTTCCCGAAACTTTATGCTGGGATACAAAAAAACAACAGTGTTGTGAATAATGGGTTTTCACTGACAGCAATTAGTTCTTCTCACTTCACTTTACTAACACCCATCTATCATCAACTAGTGCCCAAATACAAGAGTAGCTGAAACTTTGTAAGGCATACAGAAAACAACAGATTTGTGCAAAGTGGGTTTTCTAAAAGAAAAATAACCACATGTCTTTAACTGTGAAATATGCATCTAATGAGTTAGAGAGAGTTGTTGAGAGTTAAAAGAGTTGTTGAGTTAAGAACCAACATCACTGCACTCAGGATATTCCCATACGTGCTCCATCCCCTCGTTCAACAGCCAGTGAAGAGTCATACCACTAATCGTTCCCACAACTATCTGATTGAAAGTTCTCCTGGTCTTCCCTCTGTTTTGAGATTCTTCCAAAACCCCTGCTGATCCCCACAATCTCATTCTTCACACATACGGGTTGTCAATCTGTTCCCCTGCCTTCTCCAACTGGTCCCACAAGCGCACGACCACCTCCGCCTTGTCCAGAGGTAATCTACCACCAAGAGGTGCATTCCCTGCCAGCCTATCAGCCTGTTCATTCCCCTGCACTCCCACATGGCCAGGGCAAATTATCCATACAATTCTCACAATCTGTGACCTCTGAAGCGACGATAGCCATTCCACTGTAGAATATAGTATGCATCTAATGAGATGCAGCAAAATATGTCAGGCAACAAATTGTTTATAGCTTTTTTGAATAACGAAGACACAAACAATAGATTGCACGATTTATTGCCTGGCATATTTCGCTGCATCTCGTCAGGTACATACTGCAGAAACCACACAACTTACGTGAATTAACTAGATAAATCCTTCAAGTTGAAATATACACAAATTCGCACAGTAATGTCACTTATCTACCACGGTAATTTTAAGCTGACTAACATGTCTTTCTGTTTGCACAATTCTGGCTTGCGTTGATAGATCATAATTGCTTCTGCAAATTTTAACAAACGAGTATTTTGTGTGTTAAACAACACGCGAAAGGCAGTGTTTCTGTCCACCACATGGCCACTGTCGACGATGTGCCTACCAATTGAAGACGCCGGGAGCTTCCGGTGTGTCGGCCCCACAAGGCTAGCATCTCCTGTGTGTTGCATCTTGTTGACCCATTGAGGTATATGTTCTAACACCCGTTTGTTAAGCTGTCCCTCTGTTCTACCAATGTAAACGGCCTGGCATCTACATGTGAATTGGTAAATACAATTGTTTGTGGCGTACAGAGGAACAGGCTCTTTGACTGCTGGTGTAGGAATCGGTACGGTTTTAAATCTAATGACTGGAGTTGCCGCACAGAATGTTCGGCCTACAGCTGTAGTAAGCCGGCCTTGTAGACGTTGCATTACGTCATCCCCTATAGCTTTTTTGTTTCAAAATCTTCTATGTTTATAGCTTAATTACTGTTGCACAGAAATCTAGCTTAATTACCGTTGCACAGAAATCTAGCTTAATTACTGTTGCATGGAAATATAGCTTAATTCCTGCTGCATGGAAATCTAGCTTAATTACAGTTGCATGGACATCTAGCTTAATTACTGTTGCACAGAAATTTAGCTTAATTACCATTGCATGGAAATCTAGCTTAATTACTGTTTCATGGAAATCTAGCTTAATTAATGTTGCACAGAAATCTAGCTTAATTACTGTTGCATGGGAATCTAGCTTAATTACTGTTGGATGGAAATCTAGCTTAATCACTGTTGCAAGGGCATCAGTTTTCTCAACAATTTGTGCAGCCAGTTGTTTATAGCTCGTTTGTTTTAACATCGTCTATGTTTAACTTAATTACTGCTGCATGGAAATCTGTTGTCCATTCCTCCATGTAAGATGCTGTTGTATCTAAACATGCCATTCTTGTTATTTATGTAACAATTGGCAGAGCTGATAGATAGAAATATTTGAAAAGTATATTACTGTTTATGATTTTCATACAGAAATAAGAAATCAAAAATGATGAGGAACAAAAAGTAACCCTATACAACATGAGACATAGCATTACAATAAATCACAGCATTCTCCAAGAGGTTGATATGTGTAGCACTACTACACAGCACATTAATGCAGGCATAACCATCTACAAGAACAGATACCAAATAGTTAACAACTGACCTCCAGATCAGCTTCAGTAATGCCCAAATCTCCGCTGCTATTAATGACATCAAACAGGTTTAACCCTTTGTCCAGAGACTCTGCTGGGATGATTTCTTGAAGCTTTAGGCGTATATCATCATTGAACATCTCAGGACTGAAGCACTTCTCCAAATGTCGGAGAAGATCCATGTAAAAATCTTCAGGAAACCATGATCTGGCATTCTTATTGCTTGAGTATGTGCTGTTTGGGTCATCCACTGCTACGGATTCTACTGTAACGTGACTACTAGACTTCTGACCTTCAGAATCATGTGACTCACTTCCACATGTAGCTTCATCGTTTAAATGGCTTTTCTTTGTTGCAGGGACTGGGTTTTTCTCGGTTCTAATCTTCCCACTCTCTGGCTTGTGAAAGGCCTTAGGTTTGAGAGCGCATTCAATACCCAGGGGTTCCACAATGAAGTTTCTCTGTAATAAACATTTGGAGTTGAGAAGATCCAAGCTTTCAATGAGAGATGTACGTGCGATTGTCAGCAGAGACCCTGATGCAACCCACACAGTGAAGTTCTCCAAAACATCACTCGCTGCGGTATTCAAAACTCGCATTTTCAGAGTCACGTCTTTCAGCTCAACGCACTTTTCAATTTCACGCACACCAGAATTTGAATTTGGCTCAGCAATCACGGAAAAGTTGACCTTTCTCGTTGTCTTGGGTTCGCCTCGTGGATATTTGAGTCCCCGTGTGCTCCCGCCTCTCTGCCTTTGTCCAGATCGATGGTGATATGTAGCTGTGTCGGTTTCTGGAAACAAAAGTTAAGTGCTCAACATGAATATCTCACTTTCTATAAGTAGTACGTACAAAGTAAAGAAACTCTCGTTTAATACTGCACATGGACATATCACTTTCAGTTAACTGTAAGTACAAAGTAAAGGATGTATTCTGCAAACAGTAAATACAAAATAAAGGAGCTATTATTTAGCACTTGATACCAGAACAGGATACAATCGATTACGCAACACATTTATACAAAATTAAAGATTGGTGAATCAACTATGGACACATGGATTAATGCTGCAGGCAGTAGGTCACATACTCTAATTCTACCCTTAAGATGACATATCTAGGCAAACCTTCTGGCCTATAGAATCTAGGCAAACCTTCTGGCCTATAGAAACAACAGTGGAAGGCAAACTTTAACAACCTCTGAGTCAACTAAAAGAGCCAGTGAGGTTTATACAAGAGACAAAATTGCAGACACAGGCAATTAATTTCAAGCAAACAAAAGAATCAGCAGCACTTGACCCAGATCCGTATGTATGCAGTCTGAAGGAGGTTTACAGGCAAGAGGGTCAACTTCATTATACTAAGTTTTATCATTCATTATACTGGCTCAATCTATTTCTATAGGGCAGCCTGCCAAAAGCATCGCACTAAGCATGAACTCCGTAGCTGCAGTGAGAAACCCCATAAGTCTCGAAGAAAACTGCTCGTGTGAAACAACTGACGGAGTCCAGAATCAAACCCACAACCTTCAAAGCATGAGGCATACGGCTTACCCAGTTTGCTACAGAGGCAACCACTCTCTGAACAACAAAAAAAACACGTGCTATGATTAAACATGTGTTATTATTGCTAAACAGACATGCCATGTTATATTGCAGAAATGAAGTTCAGTGACAAGTACATTTACATGCTGGTCTGCTGGTCAAGGGTTCTATAGGGATGGATTTTTAAAACTGATCAGGCTCCCAGGTCAACCAGCCTAAAATGGGTACTAGACAATGTCTTGGGAAGTAAAGGTCACATGTGATACTGACCAGATCCCACTACAAGTGCCTTCTGGTATATAACAACATAGGTCTAGCACCATCTGCCCAGTTCACCTTCATGCATGTTAAAGGGTCCTTGACTTGACTAACATGAACCCACTACGTCTCATGGTGTGAAACACTGTCCTTTCCTGTACATTTTCCAGATTCAATTATATTAATCACTGCTGATACATAACACAAAACTGCTATCTTTTCTGTGTATAATTTACAATTTGTTTCAGAAATGCATATATTGACTCAGCGCACTCCATGTACAGAATAAGTGAACATCTGTTTTGCCTCTAATATTTCCTATCACCATCAAATGATGTATGTGTTGTGTTTTGCCACTAGTATTTCCTCTCACCATCAAATGATGTGTGTGTTGTGTTTTGCCACTAGTATTTCCTCTCACCATCAAATGATGTATGTGTTGTTGTGGTTTGCCACTAGTATTTCCTCTCACCATCAAATGATGTATGTGTTGTTGTGATTTGCCACTAGTATTTCCTCTCACCATCAAATGATGTATGTGTTGTTGTGTTTTGCCACTAGTATTTCCTTTCACCATCAAATGATGTATGTGTTGTTGTGGTTTGCCACTAGTATTTCCTCTCACCATCAAATCATGTATGTGTTGTTGCGGTTTGCCACTAGTATTTCCTCTCACCATCAAATTATGTATGTGTTGTTGTGATTTGCCACTAGTATTTCCTCTCACCATCAAATGATGTATGTGTTGTTGTGATTTGCCAGTAGTATTTCCTCTCACCATCAAATGATGTATGTGTGGTTGTGTTTTGCCACTAGTATTTCCTCTCACCATCAAATGATGTATGTGTTGTTGTGGTTTGCCACTAGTATTTCCTCTCACCATCAAATCATGTATGTGTTGTTGTGGTTTGCCACTAGTATTTCCTCTCACCATCAAATTATGTATGTGTTGTTGTGATTTGCCACTAGTATTTCCTCTCACCATCAAATGATGTATGTGTTGTTGTGATTTGCCACTAGTATTTCCTCTCACCATCAAATGATGTATGTGTTGTTGTGTTTTGCCACTAGTATTTCCTCTCACCATCAAATGATGTATGTGTTGTTGTGATTTGCCACTAGTATTTCCTCTCACCATGAAATGATGTATGTGTTGTTGTGGTTTGCCACTAGTATTTCCTCTCATCATCAAATGATGTATGTGTTGTTGTGTTTTGCCAAAAGTATTTCCTCTCACCATCAAATGATGTATGTGTTGTTGTGTTTTGCCACTAGTATTTCCTCTCACCATCAAATCATGTATGTGTTGTTGTGTTTTGCCACTAGTATTTCCTCTCACCATCAAATCATGTATGTGTTGTTGTGTTTTGCCACTAGTATTTCCTCTCACCATCAAATGATGTATGTGTTGTTGTGTGGTTTGCCACTAGTATTTCCTCTCACCATCAAATGATGTATGTGTTGTTGTGGTTTGCCACTAGTATTTCCTCTCACCATCAAATGATGTATGTGTTGTTGTGATTTGCCACTAGTATTTCCTCTCACCATCAAATGATGTATGTGTTGTTGTGTTTTGCCACTAGTATTTCCTCTCACCATCAAATGATGTATGTGTTGTTGTGGTTTGCCACTAGTATTTCCTCTCACCATCAAATCATGTATGTGTTGTTGTGGTTTGCCACTAGTATTTCCTCTCACCATCAAATTATGTATGTGTTGTTGTGATTTGCCACTAGTATTTCCTCTCACCATCAAATGATGTATGTGTTGTTGTGATTTGCCACTAGTATTTCCTCTCACCATCAAATGATGTATGTGTTGTTGTGTTTTGCCACTAGTATTTCCTCTCACCATCAAATGATGTATGTGTTGTTGTGGTTTGCCACTAGTATTTCCTCTCACCATCAAATCATGTATGTGTTGTTGTGGTTTGCCACTAGTATTTCCTCTCACCATCAAATTATGTATGTGTTGTTGTGATTTGCCACTAGTATTTCCTCTCACCATCAAATGATGTATGTGTTGTTGTGATTTGCCACTAGTATTTCCTCTCACCATCAAATGATGTATGTGTTCTTGTGTTTTGCCACTAGTATTTCCTCTCACCATCAAATGATGTATGTGTTGTTGTGATTTGCCACTAGTATTTCCTCTCACCATGAAATGATGTATGTGTTGTTGTGGTTTGCCACTAGTATTTCCTCTCACCATCAAATGATGTATGTGTTGTTGTGTTTTGCCACTAGTATTTCCTCTCACCATCAAATGATGTATGTGTTGTTGTGTTTTGCCACTAGTATTTCCTCTCACCATCAAATGATGTATGTGTTGTTGTGTTTTGCCACTAGTATTTCCTCTCACCATCAAATGATGTATGTGTTGTTGTGTTTTGCCACTAGTATTTCCTCTCACCATCAAATGATGGATGTGTTGTTGTGTTTTGTTGTTTTCATTACAGTACAAGTACAAGGTCAAGGACCTCTGGATCATGTCTATAGTGTGGAACAGATAAATCATTATGACCTGGACGGAATGATGCAGCAGGGAGTGACCAAAGGATTTGGCTGACACTCATTACTTGTAGGAAAGGCCAGACGGACAAACAATTAGGCTGTAATTGGTACTATATGGTGTAATTTTAATGACTGTGCAGTGTTTGAAAATATTGCCAGTTCAAGTTTTGTATTCACTCTCTGTAAAGTTCATGCAACATAATAGTTAAATACAAAACTTGGACCAGCAATATTTTCAAACACTGTACAGTCATTAAAAATACACCCTGTATTAGTCCCAAGGACTTTTCACTGGTTGTTGAAGATGAGGGCAGAGTATATATTGGAATATCTTGGGTGTTATGTCAGTTCTTGGCGCAACTCAACTACATATGTACCATTGCTGGTTTATGCCATAATTGTTTCCAGGTTGAGGAATACAGGTCATTTGCCCAAGCAGTCACCACATCTGTCTTTTCGGGAATATTTACATGTATGGTGTTAGTCCCATATGTTTATAGACAAATCAGCACTGGATGAATGATGGTGGTCAACACCACACCGACCGCTTTTACTTCCTGTGACATATCCTGGTACCCATTTTAGGCACAATACCACCAGGCAGGTAGCCAAGAGTGCTGGTCAATGTGCTATAGTGGCTCCCATCTATCAACGGCCTTATCTATCAGAATATTTTCTTATGTCATCTTACAAGACTGGGTCAACCCCAAGGATTTATGAGGCTGGGTTCAGGCATTTTATGGGGTTGGGTCAACCCCAGGCAATTTTTGCGCTGGGTCCAGGTATGTTATGAGGCTGAGACAACCCCAGGCAATTTATGAGGCTGGTCAAGCCCAGCCAATTTATGAGGCTGGGTTCAGGTATTTTATGAGGTTCGGTCAACCCAGGCAATTTATGAGGCTGGATCCAGGCATTTTATGAGGCTGGTCAACCCCAGCCAATTTATGAGGCTGGATCCAGACATTTTATGAGGCTGGTCAACCCCAGCCAATTTATAGGGTTTCAGTCAACCCAGGCAATTTATGAGGCTGGATCCAGGCATTTTATGAGGCTGGTCAACCCCAGCCAATTTATGAGGTTGGGTTCAGGCATTTTATGGAGTTCAGTCAACCCAGGCAATTTATGAGACTGGGTCAACCCAAGGCAATTTATGAGGCTTGGTTAAGGCATTTTATGAAGTTCGGTCAATCCATGCAATTTATGAGGCTGATCAACCCCAGACATTTCATGAGGTTGGGCCAACCCTGGAACCATAAGCATAGGAATCTGAAACTACAACCACGGAGCTGACAGTTAAGTACACTAGCCACTATGCTACAACAGTTTTATAATTGCTTGTGCATTTTTTACAAGATAACCAAAGGAAAACGAAGGCACCGTTATTTTTATAACTCCATTCAGTAAAGTGTTACAATGCATTTGGGGGAATGGATTATAAAATCTAATAAAATATATACCTTCAGGCTGCCATGCTTCGTCATCACTGTCACCAAAGTTGTCACGTTTTCTCTTCAACTGCTGTGTATTTGTGGGTTTTTTGAAGTACAACTTCTTTTTGCCTTCTTCGTCAAGTTTCACCATTTCATCTGGTATAACCACTTTTACTTTCAGCTGCAAGCAAAAACAAGAAATCCACTTGATATGAAACATTTAGGCTCAGAATTAAATTCATTGTACAAGAATAAGATAGTGTCCTCAAAAAACATAGAGAGCTGGGATGAAAAAATGGTGACAACCAAATGAAAGAGATAGTGGAAGATAACTTTATAGACCACTGAGTGAATTTAAAAAGCCAATTAAGTTTATACAAGAAACAACATTGCAGATATAGACAATAAATTTCAAGTGACAGAAAGAAAGGAGAAGAAATGAAATAGAATATCTAACAAAAGGTTTTGGTCAAAAATACTGGCCTACCATGAAAAACAACTGGAACTAACAACTCTGTATAGTTGCTACTTCTCCTTAAAGAGACCATGAGTATCATAGAGAAAATACAAGTTAAATTGAATGAACAACATAAGTCCATGCAGTCAGCAATGTGGCATCATTACATCCATGAGATTGAAGTGGTCTTGAGGTGCAATACTTGCCTCTATGGAGAAACATGTAGATCAGAGCTGGCTCAAGCAGGCTAGGTTTAATGCAAAAATCTTGACTGTTTGGATTTTTACAAAGATAACAAAAAGGATGGTATATTCACAGATTGATCCATGGGTTGTGGATCAAATGTTTAGCCTTTTCAGACAAGGGCAAAAAACTCACAGGACCCTTGTGTACATAGTGCAGGTTGAAAATGCCTCAAAAGTTGAAAATCAAAAAGGCAGGCTGAAGAGGCCGCGATCTGGACACAGATTTCTAGCTTAGAAAAGCTACACACATAAACATGTAAAGCACATGTGATTCTGCAGTACACATATTTGGATTCTCGCCAGTGCTAAGGAGCTCATGTGCTGTGCTGAGATTCTCCTTGGGTGATCTATGGGAGAAGACTGGAGCACTAATATAGATATCCATGTGCAATGAAAGTGATCCTTTATAAACCAAAACAAATTTGTCGCTAACTCAGAAAGTGCCAGTTTTAAATCCAATTTAGAATAATTATTTGTTCCTTTAATAATGTACTTCTACTTGATCTCTGGGTAGTGAATCAGATGACTAGCCTTCTCTAACAAGAGTGAAAAACAGGAAGCCCTGCTTGCACACTCCAGATAGAAATCATAAAAAGTATGTCACATAGCCAGCATTCTGGCAGATTTTAAAATAACCCACATAACTAATTGATTGGGTTAAGAAAGGTATCTGGGCCAAACCATAGATGCTTCATCTCCCACAGCAAATGCCACATTGTGTAATTGTGTAAATGCAGATCATTTGACTGATGCACCAGTTGTAAGCACACTGACTTTGTCTTAACATCATACATCCATCCTTCCCTACCAGCTTAACGGATGTACTGAGCCACAGGCTAGAAAAAACAGTACTATGCAACTCACTTGATGATATCACAATATTTACCACGTACCCAAAGCCATGCACATATACAAGCATACATGTAATGGTAATTTCACAGTGGACTTACCAGATCCATAGCCAACAATGATAATACTGTCAACACAGTACCTCCATGGTACTTTTGGAGCTCAAGCTTCTCAAAGCTGGCTTCCAAAGGATTCTCATCACTGACATCAAGCTCGCCCTTTCCTTGGGGATCATGCTGTGCTGCTAACTTCTCTACAACTGTCTCTCTCGGCTGTGCATCCACACTGGAAGCACCATGCTCTGATTTCATATACTGGGGTTCTTCTGTTTCCATGGGTGTATGGTGATTTCCAGATGGTTCAGTGCTTTCTATGGGTGTATGGTGATTTCCAGATGGCTCTGTGCTTTCCTTGGGTGTATGGTGATTTCCAGATGGTTCTGTGCTTTCCATTGGTGTATGGTGATTTCCAGATGGCTCTGTGCTTTCCATGGGCGTGTGGTGATTTCCAGATGGTTCTGTGCTTTCCATGGGTGTATGGTGATTTCCAGATGGTTCTGTGCTGTCCATGGGTGTATGGTGATTTCCAGATGGCTCTGTGTTTTCTGGTGACTGTTTTGCAACGCCTGGCAAAACTAAGTTGGTCTCATTATTGCTGTCACTAGAAGAAGCTGGTTCTGCTGGTTTCATCTTTGTAAGCGCCTCAATTTGGAGTTTCAGATTCCAGAATAAATCCACTGGGTAACGTGGCTTCAGGGCATCTTTGTGTCTGTTGGAAATATATTGACACATATATGAATGCACACATTGATATATATATAATATGAAGAAGAAGAACACAAAATGTAACTACTTGGGGACGTAAATTACAAGCACCTCTGAAGTCAGACTAGGTTCGCCTGATGGCGAGGGACACTGGTAATAGGGAAAAATCAGTCCAGTATACTAGTAGTAATAGAACATACATAGACTATGCTTGAATTCAAAGCGAGCGGTCCAACTTTATTCAGGGACTGAACCCTCTACCTCAGCATCAGGACATTGGATGTTTAGTAGTAAGTGCTCTTATCCATTCAGCCATGCTGACCCCAACAGCGAAGTTGATAAGGAAATATGTTGATAGTGTCATGATGCGGGTTCGAAGTCTGGGCTCAATGTCTGCTACAGTGAGGGAAAGACTAGCCACTTGTCTCTCTTTGCTCTCAGGCCTGTAAAATGTGATACCATCATTGACCCATAGCAAGAAACTGCTCTGGAATAATGTAATTATTTAACACAAGTGCGAAGGCTATCAAGAGATATCCTGGGAATAGAATATCTATATCCAAGCAGGTTAACCCAGTCAACAAATGTCCGCAGAAGTTGGATGTGTCTGCAAGAATTCAGCCCCGCTGTAAACAGGCACAATGCAATCACGTCCGAATAAACTCTCCGGATGAACGCAGAAGAAGAAGAAGAATATCTATATGCACCCTGAAGGCAGACGACATCAGTTTGTGGAGGGTAATTATGAGGAGGCTTCACAAGAAAACCTTAAAAGTGTGATAGAAATGACAATAACCATGCCATTGTCTCGTAACCTGTCAATATTCTTATCTTGTTAAGGATGTCACAATGCAGACGAACATGGTAAGGTTGTAAGGCCAGTTTAAAGTTGGCCGACCCATTTTTGATACCAAAGAGGAGCAGCATTTTGTTAACCATTTTTTGATCAGTGAAGAAATTCATCGGTGAATGATGGTCCAGTATGGTGATGCATGTCTATCAGTTTCACAATGGGGTGACTTCAGGGGCAGACTGTTCACGACCAGGTCAGACACATCGAGAAGATACCTCAGAGAATTTTTTTCTGCAGGAATCCAAGCATTTTATCAGCGCTGGAGGACTTGCATTGACAGCAGTGGCGACTACATCAAAAAATTATACATTTGTTCTTTACTTTTATTTTCCAGAATATATTCACCAAAACAGAAAACATTTGAGGCTTTCATTTGAAGCCCATCTGACCTTGACTGTGGTATTACAGTGGCTGATTCATCCACCCAGTGACAGAAACTGAGCATGTGCATACAAATAAATCCATCCATCAGTCTACCATCACCCATACATCCAGTCATGCAAGCAGACAGACAGACAAATGTATTATGTATATGTTGCTCACCCCATATTTTAGACCAATATGTATTCAATGGGTGGTGTAGCAAATATACAGATCCATCTATCCACACGTGCACACACACACACATGTACTAACCACAGTGAGAGAGCTGTGTGTGTGTGCACGTGCGCGCACACACACACATACACAGATATATATATATATATATATATATATATATATATTATTCTATTCAATCCATAGAACAGAACGCATACAACAGACATGCTGTTTACCTTGCTGTACTTCTGTGATTGTTCAGTAATGCACTTCTGTTCACAACCTGGATTTTGTCTTTTTCAGGTTTCTGTACAAATAAAAAGTGTAATAAATGTCACATATCCTACAAATGTATGCTATCTGTAAACAACACCCACATAATCACACTGTAGATTAACCCATGAATGCCCAGTATCTCTCAAAATTTATCACACTATCTCTATTTCTTAAATAAATACTTACATATTGTTTGGCTCTCATAGAAGTAGGGTCAAGAATTAGAGACCAGAGGACGCACTAGAAAACATAAAAATTAAAAGCTATAGTTACCAACCGGGATTCGAACCTGTCACCTCCAAATGATGACAGTGCCTCCACAATTGATATTTATGGGTAATATCTCTTCTTCTGCTGCTGCCTTGTATCTCCCAATGGTGCAAAAGCCCTCAACCAACTCAAACCAGCCCTCCTATCCCTTAGTATCTCCAGCATGTTCTCTCTGTATTATCCATCTCTAATTCTCTTCTCCGTGTGTTAGGTCTTCCTCTATTTTTTGTCCTGTGGGTTCCAGGGGAAGGACTTTCTGGTTATACTATTAACAATGCGTGTCTTTCCCAGCCCCAGCCCCTTTTCCTAACTTTATTCGATGGGATTTGTTAAGTTTACTCTGAGCTGCACATTGGTGATTTTGTCATACTGCAATGTTAAATTGGTACTACTGTATGGATAGGAAACTTGAAGAACAATTAAGAGAATTACTAATAAACTACAAACATTCATTAATTGGCACCTGAGCAGAATAGAGGGACCAAACCAGAAAGACAGAATCAGCAATGTGGAGCTAACAGAGAGAACTAAACATACTCCAGTGAAACAAGAGGTGAGAAAAAGATAATGTGAGACTCTGACAATAGGACACGCTCAGAAAACCCAAGGATAATAAAACAATAGATACTTCCTTGTCCAGCACCCAAAAGGTGAACAAACGAGTGGAAGACCTAAAAGAGAAAATGCAGAAGAGAATAAGACAGAAATGAGCTATGTGGAGAGGACATGAGGGGAGCTGCAGAAAGCAGCCAAAGGTAGGACAGTCTGGCATTAATTGGTTGAGGGCGATGTCCCAAAGGGAGATGAAGGACAAAAGAAGACAGAAGAAAGCATGAACAGGCACCAAAACTCTGGCTTTCAAGCTGTGTCCACTACACAGAAATGATCCACACTACAATCTGTCATACCTTCTACCTGAAAACACATACCTTCATCTTGATAAAGACAGTACAGGCCTTCAAGTTGGTGAATACTCTATGGGTAATATCATCTGGGAAACGTGACAAGGTGTAGTAAACATCTGCCCTAGCCAGTGAAATGGTCAGGTGAAGAAAGCTCTGAAACAATTTCCAGTGACAAACAATGTCAGCTTGAACATCATACATTCCACAATTTAACATGATGAAATATTCCAGAATAATAAACTACAAATAGTGTATGTTTGGTCACGTAATTCCTCCACGCCACCATCTCAGTCCACCCAGTACAATTTTGCTCGGTCTGTCTCTGCTGCTCCTACCACTGATCTATCCATTTGTTACAATGTTTTCCAATGCCTCTCTTATTATTAAATGACCAAAGACTGTGGTTTGAATCTTTCTTATAGTTGTATATAAATCAACAGGATATTATAGTATAAATACAATATAGTGTTGTTCTTTAGTTGCCTTTATGGACCTAACAGATTCAAGCTGTTCACTCCTCTATGACCTGAGGAACTGAGAACTAGACATAACATGGATCTATCTAGTCAATAAACTCTTTCCCCAGCTTGCTTCTGAGAGCCGAGTTCAAGGCCTGTGAGCTATTAAAGGGGTTAAAGGCAATTAGCAAGATCGAGGGGGAAAGGACAAAGGGAAGGCAGAGAAGTAAATATCCGGATGGCCTGGCCATGTGGAGGGGGGGGGTGGGGAGAGACAGAATTCCCCACCGGTTGAGAACCACTGCTCTCATTTAGGCTAGATCGACCTGGTATCCCAAGCCAATTTTTTTTTAAATCAACCTTTATGGAAATTCTAGCACCACGTACTTAAAATGCCTCTATGCACGTAAAAGGCTTTCAACTTTGTCTACTTATTAAATTCCTAAAATGTATCGTAAAAATCCTGTGGTAGGCATTTTTAATCACTCCACAAACAAACAAATGATACGAAGCCAAAACTCTTACCTCTAGAAGCTCCCACAAAACCACCTCTTTGGCATCGCTGACACACTCAACATCATTGGTGACTTTGGGGCTTTTGAATAGAAGGTCCATTGTGTACTTGACCTCATACTCATTCTCCAGCTCAGCAAGAGAGGAAGGAATGAAGGGAGACTCAAAACTTGGTGAACTGAGGAGAAAATGTGCACCCCTATTTCACAACTGGATGTGTAAGTTTTTGATTAAAAGATCCATTGTGCCTTTGACCTCATACTCATTCTCCAGCTCATCAAGACAGGAAGGAATGAAAATAGATTCAGAACTTGGTGAACTGGAGGGTAAATGTGTACCACTATTTCACACTGGATGTGTGTCGACATACAAAACATAAGATCAGTGATATTTTTTTAAAATTTCACTATGGACCATACTAAACAAGCTGAACAGTGCATAAATGCCTTTGAATATAAATGATAGACAGGTTCCAAGAATATCTTGAATATTTTGGATACAGAAAAAAACAAATGTATTCACATGATAAGATCTGAATACTGAAGAAGGTTGGCTACTAAAGGTGATAAACCAAAGAAAATTGAAATATTCTGGTTACTTGAAATGTCATGAAAAGTTTGAAGAGAACAATAATGGAGGGGTATATGCCCAGGAAGAGAGGAAGGGGAAGGCCAAGGAGAAGATGCATGCAGGATGTGGCGGATGATCTCCAGATGGGTGTATCAGACACGGGACATCTTGCTTATGATCGAGAGATTTCCTGGAAGGTTGGTATGGGAGCGAGGTTCTGCAAAGGACATGCTACTGAATGAATGAATGAATGAATGAATGGATGAATGGACCATAGAATGAGTATGAGTTCAAGAATCAACATCACTGCACTCTACACATTTCTGTACATGCTTCATCCTCTTCTTCAGTAGCCAACGAAAAGTTCCCATGCTGATGGTACCAGTGGTCGCCTGATTAAACATCCAACAGCACTTCCCTCTACATGCTGAGTGTTAACCAGACCCTCTGGTCATTCATCACAGACTCAGGCTCTTCAGATGTAGATCCTGGACCACACAATGCAGAATAGCCCTACTAGCACAACAATGTGTTTGTTCGGTAGACAATGCATACAAATTGATTCATTTAGTTGTTTCAGGATTGGAGATTTGAAGATTGAGCATAACCCACTACTGGCAACGCTGATCATATTCCGGTACAATCTTGGGATTTGTCGGATTGGAAGCACTAGACTGGATTTTTGCTTACATGTTGCATACAAAGGAAATACGGATCTCACTAAAGATTGGAAACACTAGACTGGAGTTTTGCTTACATGTTGCATAAAAAGGCAACACGGATCTCACTAAAGACTGGAAGCACTAGACTGGAGTTTTGCTTACATGTTGCATACAAAGACAACACGGATATGACTAACCTGAATTTCTTCCTGAATAAGTGCACATTAGAATATTTATGTTCTGTCAAACTTTCATACATATGACTAACCTGAATTTCTTCCTGAATAAGTGCACATTAGAATATTTATGTTCTGTCAAACTTTCATACATATGACTAACCTGAATTTCTTCCTGAATAAGTGCACATTAGAATATTTATGTTCTGTCAAACTTTCATACATATGACTAACCTGAATTTCTTCCTGAATAAGTGCAATTTAGAATATTTATGTTCTGTTAAACTTTCAGAAATATGACAAACCTGAATTTCTTCCAAAGTTCCCTGTACAGCTGCCAGAACAGTTTCTCCATCTCGGGACTATGAATAGTTGGTCTTTTACCTTTGTACTTTTCCTTTAAAGCCTTAAACAGAATAAGTAAACGTTTCCATATAACATAAAATAGCACAGCATAACATAACACATTATAACATAACATAATATAACATAACAAGACAACACAAAGAACAGAATATAATAGAAAACAGAAATTAACAAATAACATAGAATAGAATGGCACAGAATAGAAAAGAGTAGATAAGTAACGTCACAGATACTGATCACCTCTCGTGGAAGTAAAGGAAAGAAAAGGATATGAGGTGTAGTTGGTATATGGTGCTAGCCTAATATTTTCATAGACCAATCGGCACCCGATGGGTTATGTAGTCAATGCCACAATGGATGCCTTTATTTCTTAGATCATTTCCTGGTATTCATTCTGGGTTGAGACAAGCTGGGGGAACGATCAATTTTAAGAAATTCACCTCCTTGGAAATTTGAACACCCGACCACTAAGCATGCTGGTTGGTCACTGCACCACTTCAGCTTCCATATATGGATATACTATGTGAAATTCATCAAGAAATAGGCATTATAACTTCTGAATTTGGGTGTAATCTGATAATTTCAAATTATTATATGACATACTTTGCCAACTTGTCATCTTTCAATAACTATAATGCATACAAAACCATAAACCTATTTTAACATATTTAGTTAATCAAATAACACATTCGTTTATCTTTAAAATGGTATAGCATTAGTAAGTATGTTTAAAACTGGTGAAACTACAGGTTAAATTATAGGACCACCATCACATCACCATTGTTTCCAGTCTATAATATTACTTTGAGTTATTTTATATTGTTAATTTATAGACACGCTTATAATTTTTAATTGTGTCCATAAATTAATTCTGCCACAGGATGTTTTTTAACGTGAAATTCATCAAGAAATAGGGATTAGAACTTCTGAATTTGGATGTAAGCTGGTAATTTAAAATCATTATATCACATACTTTGCCAACTTGTCATCTTTCAATAACTATAATGCATACAAAGCCATAAACCTATTTTAACATATTTAATTATACAAAGCCATAAACCTATTTTAACATATTTAGTTAATCAAACAACACATTTGTTTATCTTTGAAATGGTATATGATAATGATTTGCTATATAACCTTGACATTTGCTTAAAACAACTCACTAATATCGTACAGCAATCACCTTGCTTTGGTGGTGGATAGATCACAGTGTCTGCCTCTAGCAGACTAGGTTCATCTCACTGTGTTGACTAGATGTTTAGACAATTGTAAATGTATACTTGCCCTTCATTCTAGGATAGTGTACTGGATGTCTAGTCTTCTCAGACAAGGATGAAAGGGTGAGAAAACTTCCAGTCCCCAACATGGAGGATAGGTGGTTGAGCTGTTAAGGCCTTTGGAGTGTTTATGCTTGTGGCTACGGTTTGCATACGCATTTTCCTCATGTTGGACTGATAGTGCATGGTTCCCTCGCACTGCTACTGAGTTGAGTGTGTGGAGCGACGCTGTAAGCTGTGAATTTTGTGTGGAGTGTTTTTACATCTGTCCGCTGTTATTTGTAGCATGAACTGCATGTTCAGAAAAATGGCGGCTGGCCGGTCACTGAACTACCTGGGTTTCCTTATGCAGTAATGTGTGGCTGCTGATTTTCTAGTGACTGCCACTTCCATTGACGATGAAGTGTATTTTTTGTTGCGAACTTTTGTGTTGGCATTCTAGCAGCATCATGCATAGTATACCTTGCGGGCTGTTGGTTTGTCAAGACTCCTGTCTGTTCCACTTTTCACATGGGGCAAAGAGGAGCATTTTGTGTGATATTTACTAGCACAGGAACGGACCAAATAAGACACTGCCCAGGCAAAAGAAAAGTTACAGGTGAACAGAAATTATAGCATGTAGGATTCTGCTACACACACAATTGGATCCTTTTCAGTGCTCTGAAGTTTGTGCACTGTGTCTAGATTCTCCTTGTGTGATCTATGGGAGGACCTGGAGCACTTATGGAGATATCCATGTGCAATGAAAGTGATTCTTCTTCTTCTTCTTCTGCGTTCATACTGATTTTTTTTTTCCGGACATGATTGCATCATGCCTGTTTACAGCAGAGCTGCGTTCTTGCGCCGTTAGGCTGACACATCCGACTTCTGCGGGCATTTTTTGACCGGGTTAACCTTCCCAGAAAGTGATTCTGTATAAACCAATCAACATCTTGCTGAGCCTGAGTCCACAAGACTTACCAATCTTCACATCAATTATTCTCATGCACTGTGTCTAGATTCTCCTTGTGTGATTTATGGGAGGACCTGGAGCACTTATGGAGAAATCCATGTGCAATGAAAGTGATTCCGTATAAACCAATCAACATCTTGCTGAGCCTGAGTCCACAAGACTTACCAATCTTCACATCAATTATTCTCATGCACTGTGTCTAGATTCTCCTTGTGTGATTTATGGGAGGACCTGGAGCACTTATGGAGAAATCCATGTGCAATGAAAGTGATTCTGTACAAGCCAATCAACATCTTGCTGAGCCTGAGTCCACAAGGCTTACCAATCTTCACATCAATTATTCTCATGTTGTCTTAACCCAGTCCATGGCTGTAAACTCCTCAAGACTGCCAATTTACTGTTCTTAGTCTTTTAAATTCTCTGATGACAGTAGCTGGCTACTGAAAGAGACTAAATTATTTCCCTGTGTCGTGCCTCCACCTTGACATGGTAGACTGTTTGAGTGTTTCAATGACCCCAAAAGCTATGCCAGCAGTGGTGCAGTTGCTGGTAGGGTCTCCTATGTCATGGGATAAGAACCAGATGAAGAGATACCCAAACCTGTCTCCTTGTAGGTAGACTGGGGACAGTCAAAGGCTAGTGAAAGCAAACTTGACAAAATGCTTGTACACGGTGGATGTACCGCGCCACATATTTGAAAAAACAGAGCAAACAAAACTAACTCAATGGTACCATTAAACCACTCACCTTGTCACTAATTGCCTGAGACATGTAAGTGACCAGATGAATCCGAAACTTTTCTTCTTTCAACAGCCTGGCCATTTTTCCTTTCACAGCAGCAGCAGTCTTGTCTTTAGCTTCCTGCTCAAAGAGAATACACATTCTTCATATTGCAGGCAAACATGTTACAGGAAGATTTAAGTCTCTTAAAATAGGCAGAGGAGTAGAAAGTTTAGTTTAGTTTAGTCAATGGATCAACATCACAGCACACAGGTGTAACCCATAAGTGCTCCGCTATCCTCTTAACACAAACCTGAGTCTGGAGAAACTCAGCTCAGTGCACGAACTCCATAACACCAGCGAGGATCCTGAAATACTTTGGGTAGATTTTTAACTCGAAATTTTGCCCGGGCAGCGCCGTTAGGCTCTCTTTTTCGATTTCCAACTGCCAAGGTTTTTTTTACGTGTGCAACAATATACACGGGTGTCCGATCTCACTACCCAGAGACCAGGGGAAATTTTATTACTAGAAGTCCACGTGAAAAAATTCCGGTCCTCACCGGGGCTTGAACCCGGAACCTCTAGCAATCGAGGTGGATACCATATCTCGAGACCACGCAGCTCCCCAGAGAGTAGAAACCAAATGAACAAACTTATAAAATGTTTAATTGGTAAAGAACTTGGCATGTAGTCTGGCCATCTTTCCTTTCCATCTTTCCCCCCAGAGGAGTAGAAAACAAATGAACAAGTTTATACAATGTTTAATTGGTAAAGAACGTGGCATGTAGTCTGGACATCTTTCCTTTCACAGTACAGGCAACCTTGTCTTTAGTTTCCTTTTCAATGAGAATAGACACTCCTCATATTTCAGGGTGATACATGGTGCAGGAAGACTGAAACGCCTTAAAATGGGCAGATAAAGAGGAGAGAGCAAATGAACAAACAAGCTTTGAAATATCTTTCAGTAGGAAAGAATTGGCCATCCTTTCTTTCACAGCACAGGCAGTCTTGTATTAGCTTAATGTTCAGTCAGAATACATATTCTTCATATTTCAGGGCAATTCATGGACACAAAGATTCAATCAATCAATCAATCAATCAATCAGGTGCTGTCTGCACAATGAAGTTTGGTTATCCTCCAGTATGGTTTTTATAAGCATTTTATTTATTTTAACGTAGCCGAAATATTTCACTTGTCTCTTCGTTATTTCTTTCAACTCTCTTTTCATTCCCCATTTTTGTATTATTCATAGTTGGTTAGATATGATGGCAGGATATAATCGGTCACCCTAGTAGAGCCTGCCTACTAGGGAAGAGGTAGGGGAAGACACAGCGCCAGGTCCGGATGGTTTGAGGTACTCCCATATGAGGAACATAAATGATGGGGACTTGGAGGGAATGGCTCTTTGTTTCAACCTAAGCATCAAAATGGCGGAAATACCCCACGATTGGCTGCATAGCTACCTGGTCCCACTTCCAAAGCCAGGTAAGGATCACTCCAGACTTAATGGATACCGAATCATAACCCTGCAAAACATGTATGGCAAAGTCCTCGAAAAGATAGTAGTACGCATGCTCCAGTGACATTTGGAAAGTCGTAATCTGGTCGTAATCTGGAGCTGGAGAGTGAGCCAAGATGGTCAAGTTTGGGAAAGTTCTGCGTTTGCGATGGTCCCAGTTATTGGAGTTGCAGACAACTGTGAAAGAGTGTTCGTGGTTAAGACAGCTATGAGGGAAGAAGCAGTACACTGAAGTAACCAACTGCCGATGGCCCAGTACATGTTGACCAGCTGGGGGCGAGAGAGCTGACCTCGTTTTGTGAACAAGCTGAGAAGAATGGCGGAGCGAGAGACACGCCGTGACACGTTCGCCACCAGTGTGATGTGAGTACGTAAATAAATCTGATACTATCGTTTAGCAGTGAAGTGTAGCGATAGTCTATAATGTGCAGCAACAGCAAGAATAACTAACGATTAGTTGTGCCAGTTATTCTTTATGGATAGACAGTACACAGAAAGCTGAAAAGCAATGGCTAGCGGTATACGATGGCAACCACGGTGAGAACTGTACTGGAATAAAGTAATCTTGTACTCTGAGGACGAGTTGAATTTGTGTTGTTTGCACGAAAGACTTGTACATTAGTTATACGAGCCGATTGAGATATTTCTGCTAAATCTTATAAACCCTAGACGAGAAACCAAGATGTCGGACACTGAGTGAGTGAGGTCCGGCACTTGGCAGTCATCTACACCGATGGGTCAGTGGTGAGAAACAGACGTAGTGGCTAGGGCTTTATTGCAAAGGCTAATGGACGAGTCTTGAAAAAGGAGAGTCTGGCATATGAGACTACGACCTCCAGCATAAGAATGCAGGCGGAGGCAGTAACAGTGGCATTCCGGTGGCTAGAGGAGACCACTGTAACACACGTTGTGTTCATTACGGATTCAAAGAGTATGCTTAGTAAGGTGGAGAAAGGAATGTTTCGTGTGGAATGGCTCTCGTTGCTTCAAAGGTCACAGATTGTGAGAATTGTATGGATATTTTGCCGTGGCCACGCGGGGGTATGGGGGAATAAACAGGCTGATAGGCTAGCAGGGAATGCACCTCTTGGTGGTAGTTTGCCTATGGACAAGGGGGATGTGGTTGTGTGCTTGTGGGACCAGGTTGAGAAGGCGGAGGAACAGATTGAGAACCCATATATGGAAATAATGAGATTGCGGGGGATCAGCATGAGTTCTGGAAGAATCTCAAAACTGAGAGGCAAGACCAGGAGAACTTTTAATCAGATAGCAGTGGGAACGATTAGTAGTATGACTCTTTGCTGGCTGTTGAATGAGGGGACAAAGCACGTATGGGAATGTCCTGAGTGCAGTGATGTCGGTTCTTAACTCAACTCAACAACTCCCCGTTTTTTCCAAATCCTTTGTATTTTGTTTTAAGTTTCAATTAAATACGACATATTCTTCTGTATATCAACATCTCCAGGGCCTCCATTCGACTTTCTAATTGCTTGTTCATTGTCCAGGCTTCTGTGCCATAGTGTTGAATATTCATAACCTTTGACAACTCTCATTTTTAATGCATTGTTAATCTCTCTAGATGTTAATATTGATTTTGTGATGAAAGCATTTTTGGCCATTCCTATTCTCTTTTTGATGTCTGTTTCACTTCTGCCATCATCTGTTAATACATGTCCTAGTTAGGAGAACCTCATCACTAAGATTGAGCAGAGAAGAAAGAGGAGGGGAGATCGAATGAACAAACAAATTTTATTCTAAACTGGTTACAGCATGGAAGATACTTATAATATAGTAACATATAAAGGCAGGAAATCAGACCCCTTCCAAATAACATCTGGCTTGAAACAGGGTGATGCACTATCGCCGCTACTCTTCAATTTGGCTCTAGAGAAAGTTGTAAGGAAGGTAAAGGAGGAATGTGATATTGGAGGAACATCCAAGCTGCTTGGTTATGCAGATGATATAGATATTATAGGGCAAAGTGAACAAAAGACATTGGAAATATTGACTCACTTAAAGGAAAAAGCCCAACAGATGGGGCTGGTTATCAACCAAGATAAGACAGAATATATGGTAATTTCAAGAGACGGAATGGCTAAAAACTCTGGCCACATACAAATAGATAATATGACCATTAAAAGAACGGAAACATACAAATACCTGGGTACAATCTTCAACTGCTCCAACATCATAAAGGAAGAAATACAAACTAGAATCAACTCTGGAAATAAGATATACTATGCACTACAACATCTACTAAAATCAAAGGCGCTATCTCGTAACACCAAAATCACAATATACAAAACACTGATCAGACCAGTTGTGCTGTATGGCTCTGAAACCTGGAGTACAACGAAAGGAGACGAAGCCTTGTTACAAACCTTTGAGAACAAAATTTTAAGACGCATCTTTGGACCCATTAGGGATACACAAAGTGGAGAGTGGAAAAGAAGAAGTAACAAAGACATTTATGATTTGTTTAAGTCCCCGCTAATCACTGGTATCATGAAGGCTAATTGACTACAATGGCTGGGGCATATAGAAAGAATGGAAGATAATAGGGAAACAAAACTCGCTTACACTCAGGAAATAAATGACCGTAGACCCCGAGGTAGACCAAGAAGGCGGTGGAGAGATAATACATGTACAGACCTACAAGCACTTGGAATCAACGACTGGCAAGAGAAGGTCCACCAGAGAGACGAATGGAGACAGATTGTATTTGCAGCAAAGAACCTCAAAGGCTCGTAACGCTGAAGAAGAAGAAGAAGAAACTGGTTACAAACTGAGCATATTGTCTGGCCACTTTCTTTTCCCCACATGCAATTTACTTGTTTAATGAAAACACATGACCATCATCACCATCAAATGTCTTGCTATCTAGCATGGCAATCATGCTCCTCTACATCTTGTCATTTCCAACAGCGTGTATTTATTCATTCTCTGACATACTTCTGTGCCATAAGACAAGGCTTTCAAGAGTTTCTTCTCGCTGTTTTCCTGTCCTTCTCTTTCTAAACATAACAAGTTATGACTGCCACTCTATAATGTTTGTGATAAAGTTGTCTGTGTATTAGACTGTTTCAAAATGTTTAGATTACTTATTTATCTGCCCAAGGAATGTTCAGCATTCTTCTGTAAAACCACATTTATGAAGTTTATAGGAATAATTTGTTTGTTTATTAATTGTCCAAGATTCGAATTCATATGTTAAAACTAGCTGTATATAACATTCAATACAGCAGAACATGATAAGAACACATACGTCATATTTGAATGCAAATTCAAAGTTATGCAAGACTGAAACCTGCAAAATGAGCCAAGGATGAGAGGAAAGAGAGAATGGACAAATAAATTTTATTTATAAAGGGCTTAGAAATAGGAACAAAGACTTGTCTTTCATTCTGCCCTTTGTTTCAACGGTCACAATTAAACCTACATTAGCAGAATGGCAATCAAGTATTTGCCACATTTTACATTTCTTCACTATTGTGTGCAGGGTAATCATGTTTTTCCCTAACTGTCTATTTTTTGTGTTAGTGATAAGTGCTTCTAATGATTATCTTCCTTGTCCCTCTAGCAAAACATCTAGCATATTCTCATGTTGCCTCTATCACCCCCAATCTTCCCAGTTATCACAACAATCTCCAGACTCTCTCTTGTCATAACATTCTTTTTTCGGCACTTGCTCACTTTGAACACAAGCGTACTCCTTACACATGACTTCTAGTAGCACCGGACTGAATTTTTCGTGTGAATTAGCCACCCTTATTACCAGTGTCCCTCGCCATCAGGCAAACTCACTCCGACATCAAAGGTATTTGCAATTTACATCCCCAAGTCAAGGATGAGAAGTCAACATTTTAGTCCAACTGTCTGATGTAGGGGCTGAACCCCTTACCTCGGCATCAGCCCACTGGATGTTTAAGAACATGCATTCTTATCTATTCAGCCATGCTGACCTCCTTTTTTCATAACATGACCCATTCCCCCCCCCCCCCCCCCCCTGCTGTGTATCCACCTTGTCATGATAGAGAAGCTTGCGTGTTCCAAGAGTTTTGCCTGCCGATGGTAGTGCAGATACTGCTAGGGTATCCCATGTCAGACAGGTTAAAGGTTATGGTCCGGGCAAAACAATACATAAAGCTGCTGCCTTGAAGGTAGATTGGGGACTGTCAAAGCTTAGGGAATGTTAACCCAAGCAAATGCTAGTCAAAGTCTGGTGTACTGAGGCACGGTTTTCACAAAACAGTGTAATGCATTTCATGTCATAATGTCGCATAACGTGACCAAAATGTTACAATTAATTATATCATAATGATCATACATACAAATGCTGCCTTACTCTCACTTGCAAAGTCACACTGAATTTACATCCACTATGTCATATCAAGAACCACTTCTGCCAGTGACAAATATTGAAAACTTGCCTGGTCTGGGCATTTCACATGTCATGACATCCTCTCAAAATAATCCTCCAGAGAACAGCTGAGGGCAAACAGAGAAGAGGCAAGCAGAGAAAATCCTGGGCACGTAACATTAAATAGCAGACTGGATGTAGTATTTCTTCACACGTGCACATCGAAAATGAGAGAGGAGAAAATAACTCTAACATGACACCCCTATGACTAAAGTTAGGGGTTACATAATAAGATGACGATAATAAATAACCAAATGTAAGTGACCGCAGTATCACACAAACATAACAACTACAATCCATCCACATGCCATCCCAACGACCCACAGATGAGATAAAGATGATTCACAGGCAAACACTCACGGGATAGAACTTCTGTAAGATGTTCCGAATGACAGTCGACTTGACACAGAAGCCAGATCTTGGACTCAGCATACAGCTGGCTATTTGGCTCAGTAGCAGCTGCAACAACAGTCAAGCAAATGTATCAAAACATGCCAACTGGCAACACAAAAGCTGGCTGGATAACAGTGGTCAATAATTGTTATAAATCAAACTACAAAGAAAATGGCTCACTAAACAATTGTTACAACTCTGCATATGACTGTCCAGAATTGTTACAAATCAATCTGTGAATAATTTTTCAACAATTGTTACAAATCATTCTGCACATAACTTGTCCAACAACCTTCACAAATCAGTCTGTATAAAATTGTACAGCTGCTACAAATTAATGTGTACAAAATTGTACAACTGCTACAAATCAGTCTGTACATAATTGTACAACAATTGCTACTAATCAATCTAGACACAACTTTTACAAATCAATCTGTACACAACCAGGCAACAATATAAACAAATCAACATAAAAACAAAAGAACATAGTTAACAAATAAGATAATTCTTTACATGAAACCAAACTGTATGGGCTCTATTGTTTTTCAATTCTCCTATTCAATTTTCCAAAATGAACTTACAAAAACAAGATGTCTAGCATTCAGAAAGTCAAGTAGATATTTGGGCATGAAATTCTGTTTTTTTTTTTTTTTCATGTTTTAAAACTGTGAAATTAAATGAATTGTCAGATAAACTATAGAGTAGAATACACATAATGAAAATTAAAGGATCGTTTTTACATGTTTTTGCAGTATATTGGATATATGTAATTTACCATGCTCAAATACCACTGTTTACATGACACCTTTCATTCTTGGGATGCTAGAATTCCCGAGTGTTGTATCAACATAGAGCACGCGCCTACCTCAGAGTTAACGCAAACACACAACATCCGCTGCATAGTGAAATTATGAAGGTGAAGGGCAGCAGGTTAAAAAGAGAAAAGTCGTGGATGGGTCAAGCCAAAGACATTCTTCAACAGGTGTGTTCACTTGAGGACTTAGAACCTGGCGAGGAGTGGGTACAAGTGCCAAAAGATTTCTGCACATCCTTTTCAGTTTGCATCCAACTAGATAAAAAATGCAGACAAGAAAATCTGGCTGCTGTTGAGGCTGAAGTACAAGCGTTGATTTTCAAGAATTCGCTAGACGGTGATGCTGTCATCTACACAAATGGGTTGGTCGTCCGACATGTGAGAAGCTCATGGGCCTTTACGGCTCAGGCCGGAGGGAGAATTGTGAAGGAGGACTCTGCTGCTTTCACTGAAACCACAAGTAGCCTGACTATGGAAGTCATGGCAGTAAGTAAAGCAATAACATGGCTCGAGACACATTCACTAGGGCATGTTTCCTTAGCGACTCAATGAATATGATCAAGAGGATAGAGGTGGGGTGGATCTGAAGAGAATGGTTGCTGTCTTTGGAGCGGTCTCGGCTGGCAAAGATTAGTTTCATCTTCGTGCCAGGGCATGCGGGAGTACAATGAAATGAGTGGGCTGACAAGCTCGCAGGTGAGGCTACGGTGAAGGGCGGATGCGCCATGGACCAGGCTGACATTCTGAATGCTCTATGAGAAGACAGACTTTTGCGTGAACCAAGTGATGACTCAATCTACAACCATGGCCAGACTGCGAGAACAGCAAATTAAAAGAGGGGTGGCCAAACAAGAACACTACGCAGGAAACCAAAGAAGATTGATAAACCAACATGGAACTGATGACGTTAGCCGCTACACGCTGCAGGATTTGCTGAAGAGGGGACCCGAGCACTTATGAACTGAATGGTTCGATGTGCAATGAGGATGATCTGTCGACTAACTAACATAATTATTGCGTGCAGTGATTCATACATTATTTGTTGTGAACTGGCATGTTGGCATAGTTGATATGGAACTATGTTGATAAAGTGATGAGCACTGTCGGCCAATAGTCTGATGCCTGTGTTCATCACCTCGTTAAGTGAAGGAAAGACTGGCCTCCACTCCGGTCTACAAAATGTGTTGGTCTATCATATCAAAGACATATGTTCCTGCTTCAGAATATGTGTTTGTTTATTTGTTTTATTTCTTGAGGCTGTATGTTCCATTCAATATATCCTGGGGCTTGTTTTATTTGTTGAGGCTGTATGTTCCATTCAATATATCCTGGAGCTTGTTTTATTTGTTGAGGCTGTATGTTCCATTCAATATATCCTGGAGCTTGTTTTATTTGTTGATGCTGTATGTTCCATTCAATATATCCTGGGGCTTGTTTTATTTGTTGAGGCTGTATGTTTGTTCCATTCAATATATCCTGGAGCTTGTTTTATTTGTTGATGCTGTATGTTCCATTCAATATATCCTAGAGCTTATTTTATTTGTTGAGGCTGTATGTTCCATTCAATATATTAATATCCTGGGGCTTGTTTTATTTGTTGAGGCTGTATGTTCCATTCAATATATCCTGGGGCTTGTTTTATTTGTTGAGGCTGTGTGTTCCATTCAATATATCCTGGAGCTGTCTGGAGCTGTTATCCTACAGCTGTCTATCATCTACACCTGGCATATGTGCCCACAAATACACAACACACAGATTTTTCAGTAGTGAGGGGCCAACACCTAATTGCTTGACTAACAAGCTATCTAAAACAATAAACTTAGTAGTAAGGATTCAACAAAGGACACAATAGAGATGGCTAACTGAACATCAATGAACTTACCAGTCCATTCTCCAGTGGTGTGAAATATGACCTCTGTCTCCTCATATTCATTTTAGCTTGTCTGTCAATATCATCCATAACTATAAATAAAGAAAACAATAAATTTAACAACACAGGTCATCTCCAATTTTAGAAAACAGGTTTTAACCTGTACAGGATGTGAAAGTTTCTCCATGCTTGGTACAGCATTTTTCACTTCCTGTTCATTTCTGTTTCAAGGCATGTTTGTAACACTTAGTTATGCAAGGTCTATTACATGCTACTTATTCAACTAGTTCAAGAAAGGTATACAGACACAAAAAGAGACTGACAAGCAGAAACAAGCAACATAAGCAATTACATGTACAGACAGATATGGATGAAAGTCTTAAGTCTTAAAAGTCGAGAGGATTGACTTCATCGCACTGGGTTTTGTCCCATAAGGCTCGATCTCTTTCCATAGGGTAACCTACAAAAGCATCACCCAAAGCACGAACTCCATAGCTTCAGCAACGATCTCCAGGAGTCTCCAAGAAAAATGCACTCTTGAACCGAAAGACGTAGCCCGGAATCGAACCTTCGGAGCGTGAGGCAGGCTGCTTGACCACTTCGCCGCGGAGACTCCAGAGGAGAAAGTGATGGATGAAAGTGAAAATCACCACTAGAATCAGACAAATACTTACTGGTTGAATCTCTTTCTTTCTTCGCGGCAGGTTTATCTTTCCTCTTCATCGGCTTCCGCTTCTTCATATTCTTCTTCAACATTTTGCCCATTCCAAAGCTACCTAGAAAATAATAGCAATTCGTTAAATAATACAAACATTTTTTAAGCTAATGGTGCTTGATTTTTACTGCAGAATATTACAAATATCTTCAATAGCTGCATTGTACGTAGTGTAGAATTCTAGATAAAAGCTGTAGATATTCATGAGGAACAATTCCTTATGGCTTGGACTATAAGAACGAGCCTATGGGATTTGGTCTTCAACCACATTTTCAATGACGGAATGGAACACGGCAAAATATAACCAGTGCAATATTAATAAATAGATAAATTTCTGGCACAGACTTTATATGGCTGGTAATCCACAATGCTAAAACATATTTGTTGTATTAGCTACTTAGTGAATAGCTTAATGTTTCAATGTTCCTTTACTTGGTAATTAGCTTATTATTTCATTGTTCCCTTACTAGGTGACTAGCTAAATATTTCATTGTCCACTTACTTGGTGATTAACTGAATATAAATTTAAATATTGAGCACAACCCACTACTGGCAACGCCGATCGCATTCTGGTATGAACCTAAGGCCTATCCACGTCAATATGGAAGCACTAACTCGAGTTTCGCCCTCATTTGAGCTCGTCAGTAGTGCATATCCCTGACCGGATCCGGAAACAGTCCCGGATCACGCGTGTGAAGCGGGTGTGTAACCACGCGGCACACACTGGACACACCAAACTATCACAACAGAACATCACAACGCTACCCATCGTAGGCCTTAGTGCTTCCATATTGACGTGGATAGGCCTTAGGTTCATACCAGAATGCGATCGGCGTTGCCAGTAGTGGGTTGTGCTCAATATTTAAATTTCAAATCCCGAAACAACCACATAATGAATATAAATTAACTGATTATTTCATTGTCCACTTACTTGGTGATTAAATGAATATAAATTAACTGAATACTTCATTGTACACTTACTGGTGATTAACTGAATATAAATTAACTGAATATTTCATTCTACACTTACTTGATGTTTAACTGAATATAAATTAACTGAATATATCATTGTACACTTACTTGGTGATTAAATGAATATAAATTAACTGAATATGTCATTGTACACTTACTTGGTGTGTTAACTGAATATAAATTAACTGAATATATCATTGTACACTTACTTGGTGATTAACTGAATATAAATTAACTGAATATGTCATTGTACACTTACTTGGAGATTAACTGAATATTTCATTATTCACTTACTTGGTGCTGCCCTTACAACTCTCCTTTTCTTGACTGGAGGTTCATCTTCGTTGGAATTTGCCATTGCCTCAATATTTAGTGTCAAGCCTGGCCAAACAGGAGAAACAGAATATTTGATAAACACAAATGAGAAGTTTACATCAGTTGTGTTCACTTCAATGTACATTCAGTGCAGATAAGTGCAGATGGTCATCTTTATACTCCAGATGTAAGCCTCAGTGCTCCAAACGCCTCAGAAATTAACCCATGTACCAGTTTTACGATAAGTGATGATTTTACTCTATTAAGTGTTTGCTGCTCTTCTCTGGCCACCAGGTTCTTCAACCCAAACTCTTGATGAACTGAGTTGAGGAAAGAACTGGCATCTCTGTACTCGGAACATTCCCATATGCACTACATCCACATCTTCAATTACCAGTGAAAGGTCCCAATACTAATTGTAGCTGTTGCAATCTGATTAAGTGTTTGTCTGAGCTTCCCTGAAAGTACAGAGTGTCAGCCAGCTCCTCTAGTCACTTCCTGCCATGCCATTTTCTCCATGATGATTGATCTGTTCTTTTACACTATACACATGATCCTAAAGGGCCCACATCTCACTGCTGATTCACTTAGTTAAGAGTATTCATGCTGGCCCATAGTTGACCCTCTGATATAGCAATACCAGCCAGCCTATCTGTTCTATTATTGCCCTTTATGTGCAGATACTCAGGTACACAGATGATGTTTTTTTTGTTTTTTTTTTTGAGTGTGCTCGCTTGCTTTGAACTCAAGAGTAGTCCACACACACTGCTTCTAGTATCACTGTACTGAATTTAGCGTGTGAGTTAGATTTCCTTATTACCAGTGCCCCTCGTCATCAGGTGAACCCACTCCAACTTCAGAGATACTTGTAATTTACACCCACAAGTCAAGGACGAGGAGTCAACATTTTAGTCCAACTGTCCGGTATAGAGGCTGAACCCCGTGCCTCGGCATCAGCACACTGGATGTTTCAGAACACTGGCTCTTATCCATTGGGCCATGCTGTCCTCCAGGTGAACAGATGAATGCATCTCTGACCTGCTGACCTCTATGGTGCTTCGAACTATTATATTCATGCTGAACATGCTTCAACTAAGAAGGGCCGGCTACCTCATCCTGTAGACAACTTGAGCTGCAGAATCCAACTGGCCAGCCAACTTTGTGTCAGCTTCACCTGGTTTTGGTTTGGGTTGTTGGCAGTGGCGCTTTACAAATCCTGTGAAGTACCCATTCCAAAAACCAGATGAAACTAGTCCCTAAACTGGAGGTATTCATCCAGCTAACCTTACGAGGGGATGACCTAATGCAAAGTCTACAGGACCGGCTCATTACAGCAGTCGGCCGAACATTCTGTGCTGCAGCTCCAGATATTAGGTACAGAACCACACCTACTCCCACTCCCGCAGTAAAAGAACCTGTTCCTCTGTACGTGAAATCCAATCCAGGGGGATAAGTGGTCTCGAGGTATGGTGTCCGCCTCGAGTGCTGGAGGTCCCAGGTTCAGGTTCTGGTGAGGACCGGGATTTTTTCACGTGGACTTCTAGTAATAACATTTCTCCTGGTCTCTGGACTCCCGTATGTATTGTTGCACACGTAAAAAATCCCTTGGCAGTTGGAAATCGAAAAAGAGTAGCCTAACAGCGCTGCCCGGGCAAACTTTTGAGTTAAAATTCTACCCAAAGTGTTTCAGGATCCTCACCGTTGCTGCGGAGTTTGTGCACTGAGCTGAGATTCTCCAGACTCAGGCTTGAGTTAGGAGTAGAACAGAGCACTTATGGGTCACGCCCGTGTGTCGTGATGTTGATCCATCGACTAAACTAAACTAAACTAAATTGAATTGCATTTGCCAATTCACATGAAGGTGCCAGTCTACCTACATAGGCAGAACAGAGCGGCAGTTGAACAACAGAGTAGTTAAGCACATACCTAATTGGATTGACAAGATACTACACACATGATGGGGGAGGTCGACACACCAGAAACTTCCTGCTTCGTTGATTGTGAGGCGCGTGTCGGAAAGTGGTCATGTGATTGATAGAAACAGTGCCTTTTGCGTGTTGTTTAACACACAAAATAGTCCTTTGTTAAAGTTTGCAGAAGTCATGATTAATCTACGTAGGCCAGTTATGTGCAAACAGAAAGACATAATAGCTTAAAATTACAGTGGTAGACAACCGACATTACTGTGCGAACATGTGTATATTTCAGCTTGAAGGATTTATCTAGTTATTTTACTTCATGTTGTGTGAATTCTGCAGTAAGTACCTGATGAGATGCCAGGAAATAAATCGTGCAATCTATTGTTTGTGTCTTCATTATTCCCTCAAAATGTCAAGATTGCTCATTATGACTGTCCAATTAATTTTCAGCATTCTTCTATAAAACCACATCTCCAAGGCTTCCAGGGATTTTTTTAACTTGTTTACTAATTGTCCAGGATTCACGGCCGTATGTTAAAATTGGTTCTATGTAACATTGATGATTATATCACACTGAAATAGATTTGTCTCATACAGACTGAAATTATCACAAAACTAAACAGTAAACATAACATCACTGCTGCACCAATTTTCATGAAGGTTAAAGCAAACAAATAAATATATTTGTCTCAAACTGATGTAGAAACTGTCACAAATACAAACAGTGAACACAACATAATGCAGCACCAATTATCATGATGATTTTATCAAACACAGAAATAGATTTGTTTCAAACTGTTCTGAGAAACAGTCACAAATACAAACAGTAAACACAACACTGCAGTACCAATTATCATGATTCTATCAAACAGATAGATATGTATCAAACTCATGCAGAAACTGTCTCGTATACAAACAGTAACACAAGATCATTGCTGCACCAATCACTATGTCGATTCTATCAAATACAGAAAATGTCATAAATACAAACAGTAAACACAGATCATTGCTGCACCAATCACCATGTCGATTCTATCAAACACAGAAAATGTCACAAATACAAACATACAAACAGTAAACAGAGATCATTGCTGCACCAATCACCATGTTGATTCTATCAAACACAGAAAATGCCACAAATACAAACAGTAAACACAGATCAATGCTGCACCAATCACCATGTTGATTCTATCAAACACAGAAAATGTCACAAATACAAACATACAAACAGTAAACAGAGATCATTGCTGCACCAATCACCATGTCGATTCTATCAAACACAGAAAATGTCACAAATACAAACATACAAACAGTAAACAGAGATCATTGCTGCACCAATCACCATGTCGATTCTATCAAACACAGAAAATGTCACAAATACAAACATACAAACAGTAAACACAGATCACTGCTGTACCAATCACCATGTTGATTCTATCAAACACAGAAAATGTCACAAATACAAACATACAAACAGTAAACACAGATCAGTGCTGCACCAATCACCATGTTGATTCTATCAAACACAGAAAATGTCATAAATACAAACATACAAACAGTAAACACAGATCAGTGCTGCACCAATCACCATGTCGATTCTATCAAACACAGAAAATGTCACAAATACAAACAGTAAACACAGATCACTGCTGCACCAATCACCATGTCGATTCTATCAAACACAGAAAATGTCACAAATACAAACATACAAACAGTAAACAGAGATCAGTGCTGCACCAATCATCTTGTCAATTCCATCAAACACAGAAAACATTATAATATAAATACACATAGTAAACTCAACAGCATTGCAGCACCAAGCATCATGATGACTCTAACACACACAGAAACAGATTTCTCTCAAACTGACAAGCAAATTGTCAAAAATGAAAACAATAAACAAAAGACCACTGTAACACTAAATATTATGACGATTCTATCAAACACAGAGATAGATTTGTCTCAAACTGACAAAGAAAATGTCACAAATCCAAATAATGAACACAACACAGTCACAACACCCACTGTCTCATAATGATTATATCACACACAGAAAGAGATTTGTCACAAATTGACACAGAAACTCACAAATCCAAATAATGAACAAAACAGAGTCACAACACCCATTATTATAATGATTCAATCAAACACAGAAAAAGATTTGTCACAAATTGACACGAAACTCAAAAATCCAAACAATGAACACCACACGGTCACAACACCCAATATCATACTGATCCTATCAAACACAGCAAGAGATCTGTCACAAACTGACACAGAATCTCACAAATCCAACTAGTCAGCATCTTACTTACCTTCGGATTCTTTACCTTCTGCACTCAAAATGGCAACTGGTGATTTATGTTGGCCTCGGTTGGCCTTCACAGTCCAGTTGTTGTTTCTGTGGCTGAAAAATAATGTTGATACATGCTATTTAAGCTTATCACTCTTACAGCAGACATGATGATTTTTGTGGGAGAGCTCAGAATCAGAAACCCAGGAAGGTAACCCGGCCAACAAATGCCTGATGAAGTCGGATGTGTTGGCCAAAAGGTGCAAATATCACAGCTCTGCTGTAAACAAGTACAACGCAATTACGTCTAAAACAGCATTCTGGACAAATGCAAAAGAGGAAGAAGAATCTGAAACAGTTTTTACAACAGCGCCTTTATAGACCCACCTCGAATATGAAATCAAGCATCAATACCCTTGACTGACTGGCACCTTGCCGTCTTGACAGATGATAGTTTGTAAAATGGAGTTATACCTCTCCATAACACAAAGCCTGGGCTGAATTGTAGAGACCATGTGTTGCCCATGTGGCATGAACCCTCTCACGGCCTGCCTATTTTACTCCAGAGGAAAGGTAACACCAATACATCTACGAGGGGAAGTCAATAAGTAAGTCACAAATGGCTGTAGAAAAATAACTAAATATGATAACAACTTGAAACCAGTTTATTTTTATACATACATTGCATCTTTATTTCTGCATGCTCTATTTTCTAATCCATGTTTTCACTTCACATTCAACTTTGGCGTCATTCGCGAAATGTCTCCCGCCAAGGTGGGTTTTCAGTGGACCAAAGAGGTGGAAATAGCTAGGAGTTAAGTCGGGGCTGTAAGGTGGATGTTCCAGAACTTCCCACCTTAGTTGGTTAATTTTCTCCTGAGTTAATCGAGCTGTATGTGGTCTGGCATTGTCATGAAGAAGCAACTCTCCTCTAGTCAGCAGTCCTGGAGGTTTTCTTCGAATTGCATCATGAAGCATCGATAGAACGTCACAGTACAATTCAGAATTCATATTGTCACCTTTCTTCTTGAAATTGGTTAAAATCACTCCTTGACAATCCCAGAACACTGTCAGCACAACCTTCCCTGCTGTTGGCATAACCTTGAATTTTTGGATACAAGGCTAAGAAGGATGTTTCCATTGTATTAAGCACGCTTTTATTCGGGCTGGTAGTGATGCACCCATGATTCATCCCCAGTAACAATCCTGTTCAGCATGTCTTCTTCTTCATCTTCATATTGGCAGAGATGATGCAAGGACTGGCCAAATCGGTCCATTTTGTGTTCCTCCTTCAATTGTCTGGGTACCCACCTTGAGCACATTTTCTTAAATTTCAATCGATCATGCATTATGCTGTATGCTGAACCATGTGAGCACCCTATTGCAGATGCTACAGAGTCTATCGTTACTCGCCTGTCACCTCTAATCATCTCCTCCACCCATTGCATGGATGTTTCTGTTGCAATCTCAACAGGACAACCAGATCAGATTTAATCAACAATTTTAGAGCGTTCTTGAGAATAATTTTCTACCCAGTTATGCACCGCGTTACAGGACAAACAATATGTCAGCATAAACAGGATGCATTTCCTTATGAAAATCCTTCGCAGGCAGTCCTTTTGCCCACAAAAAATGCACAACAGCACATTGCTCTTTGGTTGTACACTCCGTTAAGTACAGTCGCCATTTTGTTTATGCGCTGCGCTGAGCACGCACATGAGACACCTAGCTCCACCTGACGAACGGGAAAATAAAGTTTGATGTTGCTGTCATCTAATGACACCTGTAGAAAACATCAACTACATTTACCTGCCATCCCACAAAACTGTGTAACTTACTTATTGACTCGCCCTCGTATAACAAGACACGTTGCCTGATCAGCGAAGCAATACTCTAAATGTCCGCATATCAGAGCTTCCATCTTTTACCAGTTGCAGACCAAGGCTTAGGGCCTGGTCTGCCCTCCCATGACATTTAGTCTTTAAGTTTGTTCTTTAGTATTGGTGCCATTTGTTCAATGAGTTGGTTTACCTTATTGCATCTATGTTTTATCTCATCTTCTGATTTTTATCTCGTCTTCTGAAGTACAACTTTTGTCCTACTGCTTTTGTTATGAAGCACTGAAGAGGAGGCAGATGTCATTTTCATTGTTTCGCTAGTCTTGTGTATATATATTTTTAAACCTCTTTTTAAAAAAGAATTTATATGATAACTTGAAACCAGTTTATTTTTATACATAAATATATATATATTTATTTTTAAAAAACTAAGAAAGATATTCTATACTTCCCATATACAAACACATATTGATTATTGTTCCACAATCTAGGATGGATGCTCCAAATCAATAACAAAACGCCTTTATTCACTCCAGAAAAGGGCAGTACGTTTAATTAATGGTGAAAAGTTTACCGACAATTCTAACCTACATAAACGTCTTCGGTTACTGCCACTCCACAAATGCCTACTTTTTAATAAGGCTAAACTAATTCACAAAATACTATTTCAAAATGCTCCAAGCTACCCTTGGCCATTGTTTAAATATAATGCAAGACATAGCGAACGACTAAATACACTTCATGTCCCTAAACAGAGGATAGACATATAAAACAAGCTTAGCATACTCTGCCGCTAAGTTGTGGAACAATCTTCCACAAGAAATCAAAGACACCACCAATCATTATACATACATTCGCAACCTGTTTGAACACTACCTCAGTACAGACTACATGCCCCCATAAACAAAAGACAAAAAAAGACAATAATAATGGTAAATTATCTCAAACAACAACTAGCCTAAAAACATTCCTATATGTATGACATGTTACACCTTCCTTGGGTATTTATAATGCCCATTTTAAACACTGCCTCAGTGAGCCATTTGTTAATTATTTTTAATGCGTTTTAATGCTTATTGTTCTTTTGTTGTCAAAAATTTGCTTCATAAGTGATGTTGAATGAAAGAATATATGAAAGAAAATAGAGGAGAAGGGCAGAATGTCAGACGGGCCTGCATGCCCAATTCTTAACCCTTTGAAAATAAAGATTTTCTTTTGTCCGTTCGTTCGTTCATTCATAACTATAACGTCATATTTGATGTCTTCAAGGTCCCTTTTACTTCATCTAGCCAACTCTTTCTGGATCATTCTCTTCTTGTATCCCAATGTTCACGGCACATTTTGCAGCATCTGGCCAGGTGCATGCTGCAAAACTCCCACAACATAAACTAAAGAATACAATCTTTTGGTTTACTTACGCAAATAAGATGCTGTCAAATCCCACAGCACCCCTGCGATTACCTGGCAACCAGTTATCTTCGTTGACCTCTTGCAAAGGAATGTTCTGGACTGCTTCAGCTAAAGTCACTGTGCCATGATCGACCTTATCATCATCTGTAAGGAAACAGGAAATGAAACAACTACATTTTCCATTTTTTGTGATATACATATAGTCAGACTTATCTCCTTCACTAAGCATCCATTTTCTGGACTCATTTTATAATCCAAATAGGTTTATTCTATTGTAGTTATATTAGTGCATATTGTAGTTATATTAGTACATATTGTAATTATATTAGTATATATTGTAGCTATATTAGTATATATTGTAGTTATATTAGTATATATTGTAGTTATATTAGTACATATTGTAGTTATATTAGTATATATTATAGTTATATTAGTACATATTGTAGTTATATTAGTGCATATTGTAGTTATATTAGTACATATCGTAATTATATTAGTATATATTGTAGTTATATTAGTATATATTGTAGTTATATTAGTATATATTGTAGCTATATTAGTACATATTGTAGTTATATTAGTGCATATTGTAATTATATTAGTATATATTGTAGCTATATTAGTATATATTGTAGCTATATTAGTATATATTGTAGTTATATTAGTATATATTGTAGTTATATTAGTATATATTGTAGCTATATTAGTACATATTGTAGTTATATTAGTGCATATTGTAATTATATTAGTACATATTGTAATTATATTAGTATATATTGTAGCTATATTAGTATATATTGTAGCTATATTAGTATATATTGTAGTTATATTAGTATATATTGTAGTTATATTAGTATATATTGTAGTTATATTAGTATATATTGTAGTTATATTAGTATATATTGTAGCTATATTAGTACATATTGTAGTTATATTAGTGCATATTGTAATTATATTAGTACATATTGTAATTATATTAGTATATATTGTAGCTATATTAGTATATATTGTAGCTATATTAGTATATATTGTAGCTATATTAGTATATATTGTAGTTATATTAGTATATATTGTAGTTATATTAGTATATATTGTAGTTATATTAGTATATATTGTAGTTATATTAGTACATATTGTAGTTATATTAGTGCATATTGTAATTATATTAGTACATATCACAATTATATTAGTATATATTGTAGCTATATTAGTATATAGTGTAGCTATATTAGTATATATTGTAGCTATATTAGTATATATTGTAGCTATATTAGTATATATTGTAGTTATATTAGTATATATTGTAGTTATATTAGTATATATTATAGTTATATTAGAATATATTTTGTAGTTATATTAGTGCATATTGTAGTTATATTAGTACATATCGTAATTATATTAGTATATATTGTAGCTATATTAGTATATATTGTAGCTATATTAGTATATATTGTAGTTATATTAGTATATATTGTAGTTATGTTAGTATATATTGTTATATTAGTATATATTGTAGTTATATTAGTATATATTGCAGTTATGTTAGTATATATTGTTATATTAGTATATATTGTAGTTATATTAGTATATATTGCAGTTATGTTAGTATATATTGTTATATTAGTATATATTGTAGTTATGTTATTATATATTGTTATATTAGTATATATTGTAGTTATGTTAATATATATTGTTATATTAGTATATATTGTAGTTATGTTAGTATATATTGCAGTTATGTTAGTATATATTGTTATATTAGTATATATTGTAGTTATGTTATTATATATTGTTATATTAGTATATATTGTAGTTATGTTAATATATATTGTTATATTAGTATATATTGTAGTTATGTTAGTATATATTGTAGTTATGTTAGTATATATTGTTATATTAGTATATATTGTAATTATATTAGTATATCATCACCATCAAGTGCTGTGCCGACTGGCGTAGGCGTTCATGACTACACAGATCTCGGTCTATGGTTTTCTGGATCAACTCTGCCATTGATATTCCTCCATGCCACCGTCACAATCCATCCAGCATCATTTCTCATGGTCTGCCTCTACCTCTCTTCCCTTCGATCTTTCCAGTTGTCACGATGTTCTGCAGAGTCTCTCTTCTCATCATGTGACCCAAAAAAAAGCTGTTTGTCTCTTTCTTATTGTTGTATATAATGTTCTAGTTTCATTAGCCTCTTTAAGGCATTCGTTGTTAGTTACTTTGGCAGTCCAAGGAATTTGCAACATTCGCCTAAGGAACCAAATCTCTGTTGCTTCCAATCTCTTCCTAATTTGTTCATTTATATTCCAAGATATACAGCAAAACAGGTTCTATATAGCTCTTCAGCACTCTCTTTCTTACATTCAATGATAGTGACTTATTGCATAAGATATTCTTCATTTTCTTAAATGCAGCCTTTGCTTGCCCTATTCTGTTCTTGATCTCTGTTGTGCATCTTCCATCTGATGTTATAAATGTCTCTAGATATTTAAAACTATACACTTGGTGAAGAATTTTCCCTTCTATCTCTATTTCACATTTGGGTGTCACCTGTTTCTTTGATATCACCATTGTTACTGTTTTCTTGATATTTAAGGAGAATCCTTTCTTTGCACTCTCTGTTACTACAATGTCCAACAATTGCTGTAGATGTGTTGCATTATCCGCTATCAATACTGTGTCATCTGCAGAGAGTATATTATTTATATTATAACTTCCAAATATTATTCCTGGCTTTTCTTTGATCTCTCTCATTATTATTTCGCTATAGAGGGAGAAGAGATCTGATGACAAAACACATCACTGTCTCACTCTCAACTTTATGTGTTCATAATTTCCTTCTTTATTTCCCATTTTAATTGCTGCTGTTTGGTTCCAGTAAATATTTTTTTATTATTCTGAGATCTTTCCCATCAAAGTTAATATCTTCCAAAATTTTAATCAGTTCATCATGTTTTACTTTATCAAATGCCTTAGTATAATCTATGAAGCACAAATATATGTCTTTCTTTGTCTCTACTAATCTTTCTAATAGTGTTCGTAATGTGTATATTGCATTGTTTGTACCTTTTCCTTCCACAAATCCATACTGTTCTTCACTAATTTCCATTTTTATTTTCTTCCTTGTTCTTCTCATTATAATTATGAGTAGAAGCTTAGTGACATGATTTATGAGGTTAATCGTACGAAAATCTTTGCATTCAATTGCTCCTGGTCTTTTTGGTAAAGCTATAAATACAGATTTCAACATATCGCTTGGTATAATATCCACTGCTATAAATATCATTCAACATTTTGGTTAATATATCCACTCAAAATTCTCCCATTACTTCCAATTCTTCTATTTATTAGTATATATCGTAGTTATATTAGTATATATTGTAGTTATATTAGTATATATTGTAGTTATATTAGTATATATTGTAGTTATATTAGTATATACTGTAATTATATTAGTATATATTATAGTTATATTAGTATATATTTTAGTTATATTAGTATATATTAGTTATATTAGTATATATATCGTAGTTATATTAGTATATATTGTAGTTATATTAGTATATATTGTAGTTATATAAGTATATATTGTAGTTATATTAGTATATATTGTAGGTATATTAGTATATATTGTAGTTATATTAGTATATATTTTAGTTATATTAGTATATATTATAGTTATATTAGTATACACTGTAGTTATGTTAGTACAAGTTTGTCACTGCTGGTGAAGTGATGACCAATGTCCAGTCTGTTAACTGTGTCTCTTATGTCTTTGCCCTGTTGTTTTTTTTTTCTCTGCAGGCACTGGACTGGGACCTTTTGACAATGAAACATCTCAAACTTGTGGAGGAAATATTGCTAACCTAGGGCTAATCCTGCCAAATTCTGCCCAGTCTGTATGTGCTGGACTGAATCATGACCTGATCACATGCTTATATACCTCTGCACAGATGTGAAGTTCCAGTACTGGTGTTGCACACCCCGCTAGTTTCACAGCTTGGAGAGGGGAAGGAGAGGTCTGCAATGTTGTCCCCATGAAGATGTTACTTTGGTACTAGGTCAGGGGAAAAGTCTCTACACCAAACTAACAACCAAAATAGTTCTGTCTACAAAGTTATAGGGAGATCAAGAATCAAAAATGTCTGTCTTTTTCATCCTGTGTTCACACTACTGGCACTCCTGCGTCTTTAGGATGTCTGTCTTGTTCATCCTGTGTTCCCACTACTGACACTCCTGAAAGTCTTTAGAATGTCTGTCTTGTTCATTCTGTGTTCCCACTACTGGCATTTCTGAGTCTTTAGAATGTCTGTCTTGTTCATCCTGTGTTCCCACTATTGGCACTCCTAAGTCTTTAGAATGTCTGTCTTGTTCATCCTGTGCTCCCACTAGTGGCACTCCTGAGTCTTTAGAATGTCTGTCTTGTTCATTCTGTGCTCCCACTACTAGCACTCCTGAGTCTTTAGAATGTCTGTCTTGTTCATCCTGTGTTCCCACTACTCGCACTCCTGAGCCTTTAGAATGTCTGTCTTGTTCATCCTGTGCTCCCATTACTGGCACTCCTGAGTCTTTAGAATGTCTGTCTTGTTCATCCTCTGTTCCCACTACTGGCACTCCAGAGTCTTTAGAATGTCTGTCTTGTTCATCCTGTGTTCCCACTACTGGCATTCCCGAAAGCCAACAGATCTGCCCGCTCGTTACCTTGCACTCTGACATGACCCGGACAACAAATCGATGCACGTGTTGTAAGAGAGAAATGTCTATGCTTGGTATCCATTCAAGCCACACCTGGTAAACAGGAAAAGATCAGACACATGAAGATAAGAAAAGACCTTCTCTGTGTATTTGCTTAAGTCTGACCAAATTTAAATACATTTTTATGTTCTTACCCACACTGTAAGACCCCAACTTGGAGTTAAGTCCGATGATTTTAATGTCATTCCAATAGTTGACCACATCACTCATGGTATTGAAGGTAAAATGCAGCTCTGAAAATGTCTCTCCTTCAGGACAGCAGGTTTTGTTAAACCCAGGTTGACTCTTTCTAGTATCCAATACCATTGCTTTTTTGTGGAGATAGAAACTAATCTGTGGAAAAAACAATTAAGAAATATAGATGAATGTTAAAGACGGCAAAAGACATTGCTATTCATATTTAAAATTAAGTTGCATGTCCTTCACAGGACGTAGCAGTCAACCGCAGCATTTTCGCTGTTCATGAATCCTGGGCAAATTTTACGTTCAGTAGTTTGCCATTGCTTTCTGAACAACCGGCTCCTATACCTTTTTCGAAAAAACCAGCACCGCTGTGTTTCGAACCCGAGTATACGGGCTCACAAACCGTGTTCGCAAGCCCTTAGCCACAGAGACCGGAATAATTGGCTATTCATATAGAAAAGTCAAATTTGTGCAAAACAAAAAGACACGATTGTCAGTTTAAAATTACCATGGCAGTCAATCCAAAGTACTGTGTGAATTTGTGTGTTGTATATTTCAGCTTGAAGGATTTATCTGATTGGTTTAGCTCATATTGTGTTAGTTTTGCAGTATTCACCAGATGAGATGCAGCGAAATATGTCAGGCAATACATTGTGCAATCTATTGTTTGTGTCTTCATTGTTCAAATTCAATCAATCATGTGCCATGCCGGGAAGCGTGGGCGGTCATGACTCGCCATTTCACTCGATCACCAGTGTCGTGGATCAGCTCAGTGTTCCTGTCTCGTCCATGCCATGTGGCCAAGCTATCCAGGTATTTTCCTCTCGGCCTTCCTCTTGGTCTGTTCCCTTCGATCTTGCCAGTTGTCACTAAGTTCTCCAATCCATTTCTTCTCATAACATGTCCAAAAAATGTTGACTGTCTACTTCTAATTTCTCTAATCAGTTTACGATGTTCATTTGTCTCCTGTAGTACTTGGTCATTGGTTTTCCTGTCTGTCCATGGTATTCTTTGCATTTTCCTCAGAAACCACATTTCTGCAGCCATCAGATGCTTTTCAGCTTGACTGCTCATTGTCCAAGTTTCACATCCATACAAAAGAACAGGCTCTATGGATCCCCTCAACACTCTTTTTCTCGTCTCAATTGACATCTTTTTATTGGTCAGAACGTTTTTCATCTTGCTAAAGGCTACTTTCGCCATGGCGATTCTTGTTCTAATCTCTTCAAGGCATCTCCCATCAGATGTTATGACTGTTCCAAGATAATTGTATCGATTCACTTGTTGAAGAATATTTCCATTTACTTGTATATTACATTGTGGCACTTCTTCCTTCCTAGTGACGACCATAACCTGAGTCTTTTTACAATTTAATTCTAACCCCAGTTGCTCACTGTGTACAACAACCGCATCTACTAATTGTTGCAGGTCCTGCGCATTGTCTGCAATTAATACTGTATCATCTGCATATCTAATGTTATTGATGTTTCGTCCTCCAATGCTGATTCCATTTATATCCTCTACATTTCTGAAAATATTTTCACTGTATAGGGAAAAAAGATCTGGAGACATCACACATCCCTGCCTAACACCTCTCTTAATTGGCTGATACTGTCCCACTTCATTATCAATCCTTATTGCAGCTTGTTGTTTCCAATATATGTTTTTTATAAGTCTAATGTCTTTCCCATCAATTTGTAGATCTGCAAGCATATCCACCATGTTGACATGTCTAACTCTATCAAAAGCTTTTGTATAGTCAATAAAGCAAAGATGTATATCCTTGTTTACTTCTATAGCACGTTCAATAACTGTTCGCAGCATATACACAGCATTTACTGTACCCTTTCCTTCTACAAACCCACATTGTTCTTCCCCTATTTCAGGTTGTATCTTCTTCCTCACTCTTTGCATGATAATTCTTAGCAAAATCTTTGTGATGTGACTCATTATACTAATTGTTCTATGTTGATCACATTCCAAGGTTCCTGATTTCTTTGGGATTGCAATAAATACAGAGTTACATAATTCAGGAGGTATATCTCCAGTATCATATAATGTGTTCATCAGTCTGGTGACTTGCTCTAGTCCAAATTCTTCTAAAGCTTTAATCATTTCTGTTGTGATGTTATCTGCACCGGGGGCCTTGCCAGCTTTCATATGCTTAAGAACATTTCGAACCTCCATCTCCAAAATTGGCGGTCCTTCATTATTAAATCTAATATCATACTGTTCGTCTCTGTTATCATCATAAAGGTGTTTCACATAATCTGTCCATACATGTAGAATCTGGTCTTTTTCTATTATGATTTTGCCATCTTCAGTTTTTAGACACCCTGTTGATGTACTTGTTCTTTTATTAGTCTAGAACTCTGTCCGACACGGCCCAATATCCTTGAACACATTTTGCTGTTTTCCTGTCCAAAATAATTGCCACTCCTCTATGACGATCTTCACCTCCAGAATAAATAATCTTGAAATCTTCCTCTATCTTGATGCCTGCTCCTGTCCATCTCGTTTCGCACATACCTAAAATATTAATTTTTTCCCTTTCAATTTCTTGTTTTATGTTCTCTATGTTCCGTCGTTGTTTAACGTCCTAACGTTCCAAGTTGCTAATTTTAACGTCTCTGTCCTTGTCTTGCGATGATCAGTCTTTAAGCGAATCATGATAAACTAGGCACTTTTAAAGTGGTAGTTTGCCGTTGCTTTCCTCTATGGCAGTGACCTTACTGGTCGGAGACCGCAGCCATTGACTCAAGAAGAGTTCCTCTGCCTGCCGTCGTGAAGCTCGAGGCCATGACCCACAATATCTGTCGGCTGCCCTCAAAATTTCATCCACCACCTGCCTTCCGTGGCTTCTTTTGAAAACTTCCAATAAAAGGAACACAAAATAACATCACATAATCCTCAGGAAAACACTATTCACAGGAAATCCATAGGAAATCACACGAAATCCAAAGGATAACACTAAATAGCGTCCCTCCGAAAAGTAACGCTTCATTTTGCCGCCATTGTACCGGAAAAACTAATTAATTATGGGAAAATATTGTTTTGAATTAAGAAAATCATCTATGAATACATCATCATCATAAGCTCTCATTACAATCCATCAGAAAGATTTGATTCTGTGTCAGATGCCCTGTCTTGTGAATGCTAATGTCTGTTGCTACTTACATGTGTCTACCATTCTATTGGTTAAGTCCTGCTTCTTCTTCCAGGTACTATGCCTTTTTACCCTTTACAGGGCATAGCGGCCGAAAACATCTTTACTACCAGACGGGCAAAATGCCTGACATATCTGTGACAACTAAGCGTTGTAAACACACGATCTCGAGACTTTGCGAGACTTCCCATTGTTTATTTCCGGGAGGGTGATGACTTGATAACGTGGGCGCCATTTGCAAGTGTTTTCTTTAAATTTGATCAGTTTTTGGTTTTTTTTAGTTTTCAGGGTGTTTATGCTTTGTTTTCAAAATGGGTTTTGACGATTCTTCAAGTGATAGCGGAGATTTCGCTGGGTTCAATTTAAGTGACAAGTGCACGAAGTTGGAGCTAGATATCATCAGTGATATCAGTGTACACACTTCGGATCTCTTTGAGACTTTTCAAACGATTGCTGATCAAACAAATGAGTATGCCAAACAAAAAGATTGAACAGATAAATGACCGAGCATGGGTTCCAAAAAATACAACCGAAATGCAGGCAACATTGGATTATTTATTTCACATGTGAGTGACATGTGAAAACAATAAATCTGCATTCATTTTCCTTCATTTTGTTTTTTATTTAACAAAAATCTGTTCACTAACACCTTAGATTTGATGTTTTTTACTAACGTAACCCTAAATCTTACCGACAACCTGAAAAATGTTGCCTGCTCAGAGTTACAAAAAGGAAAAACGTGTGCCTTGTAAAGGGTTAATACTGTTCTTTCTAAACCACTGTGATATTTTATATGGTCAAAGTATTTCATATGGACACATCTTCATCATCACCCTAATATGGGAACAATTATAACATCAGATGAAAGATGCATGACAAAGATTAAGAACAGAATAGGTCAAGCATAAGCTGCATTTCACAAAATTTAAAGTATCTTGTGCAATAAGTCATTATCATTAAATGTCTTAATGAGAGTGCAGAAATGTTATATAGAACCTTTCTTGCGGTATGGCAGTGACGAGAAGAGAAGCAATGGAGGATACCGTTTCGGAAACTGAAATACTTGTGGCCATGTTAAACGTCACAGCGGCTGTGAAAGAACAGTGATGGAAAGCAAGGTTCCTGGTAGAAGAAGTAGGAGTCACCCAGCATGAATACAGACACAGGACATTGCAGGTACATTCGGCATGAGGGTGCAGGAGGCAGGAGACATGGCAAGAGATCATGGGGTTTTTTGACATGCCGTGATGAGAGCGACGTTCTTGAAAGGAACTGCTACATGTTGATGAGAACTGAGGGGTACTGTATGGCTTCACTCACAAACTCTAACTCTCTACTTCCAGTCTTGATCCCAAAGACCTGTTATATAATGATGAGAACTGAGAAGTACTTCATTGCTTCACTCACAAACTCTAACTCTCGACTTCCAGTCTTGACTCCAAAGGACAGCAGCCCCTGGTAGCACAGCAATATCAGGCTGTCATGGAGTTTCTGGAGGTAAATCCTGCTTTTGGTCAACAGTGACAAGATTGGATGTGGTGCATATGTGATGGGGTAATTTTTCCTGACTGGATCCTTCAGTAGGTCACTCAAACCTGTAACCTAAAGAATTGAAACAGACAACAATACTCTTACAAACAAATTATATGTATCTTTAACAAAACATGTAATATTTTGTTCATCCCTTTGAAGCTATAATTGTTGTGAATTATTATACTGTGCAAGTGCATGTTTGCATATTATAATCACTCAGAGATAGTTGTCCATTTGTTCTGAATAAAAAGGACCTTTATTTCTATGCCCTGACTAGACCAGGAGCAGACTACCATAGCGACCTAGAGCCTGTTATAGGAAAGACCAGGTAAACACTTAAGACTATAAAGATCCTAAAATAACATCAAGTTAGATCTAGCATTAGTTAAAATAAGAAATTGAAGAAATTTACAATGTTTATGTCCAGAACAGATATAATTACAAGAAGATCATACAGACTATTTAGGAACAATGGGAAATGCTGCAGGAATCATTACAACAGACACCAAAAGAAATCATTTGACCTAAACACAGAATTGCAACAACAACAACAAAAATGGAAAATGAAAATTTTGAAGATGATGGATGGAAAAAGCGATATAAAGAATATAAACAAATACATAAAGAAATATTAAACAAATGCAAAGAGGCTAAAGAAACCTGGCTGAATCAAAACTGGTACATTCCACATAGCAACAAATAAATATCCTAACAGGTAGAAAAGCATTAAATGTCACTGGATATTTAAAATCAAGGAATGGTATAATATTAACGGGACAAGATGATAAAGTTAATAGATGGACAGAATATATAATAGAGCTAAATGATGACAACTAAAACAACTGAATAAATTATGGTGTGGGACAGATAGAACTACAAAAATTAGACTTTTAAGAGTATGCATCTTTCCCATTGCAACATACGCCTGTGAGACCTGGACACTTACTAAACAAGCTGAACAGTGCATAAATGCCTTTGAATATAAATGTTATAGACAGATTCTACGAATATCTTGGGTAAAGAAAAGAACAAATGCATCCATACTTCAAGAGCTGAATACTGAAGAGGGCTGGCTATTAAAGATGATAAAACAAAGAAAATTGATATACTTTGGTCACTTGAAACGTCATGAGAATTTGGAGAGAACAATAATGGAGGGGTATATGCCTGGAAAGAGAGGAAGAGGAAGGCCAAAGAGAAGATGGGTGCAGGATATGGCGGATGATCTCCAGATGGGTGTATCGGACACGGGACACCTTGCTTGTGATCAAGAAGTTTTCCAGAAAGTTGTTATGGGAGCTAGGTTCTGCAAAGGACATGCTACTGAATGAATGGAATGAATGAATGAATGAATGAATGAATGAATGAATGAATGAATTAATTAATGAATATGATGACAGGAGAATGGATGTAAATATTCAAGACAATGAGAAAGGTCCACCAATACTTGTTGCAGAAGTTGAAGATGCACTACATTACAAGAAGAAAGGAAAAGCACCAGGTCCAGACATCATTACATTGGAAGAAACAGATGGCTGGGAGGGTGAGCTGATCACTTCCTCTTTCTATCATCATTTGTTTCCCAATAAGGCAAAGAGCCTCAACCAACTCACCCCAAGGCTTTTGCTGTCTCATGCCGCTCCACCCATGTCCTGCTCATATTATTAATGTCTGTCTCTATTCCTCTTTGCCATGTGTGTTTTTCTTTAAGTCCACTTAGAAGTAGCTGCTGTAGATATGTGAAGTGCTAGGACAGCCACATTTAGTCAGCCGGAGTGCATGGGAGAACAAGTGGCTAGTCTTTCCCTTCCATAGCAAATGTCGAGGGCTGGCATCGAAGCCTCGCCTGATCATGCACATGCAATTGCCAGCATAACGTCCCGATACCACATCAATGTCCCCATACCACATCAATGTGCCCCTTCCATATACTTTGAGTGGAGTCAAGAACCAACATCACTGCACTCTGAGCATTCCCATAAGTGCCCAGTCCTCATCTTCAACAGCCAGTGCCGAGTTCCAATACTAATGGGTTTTTTTTTTTTCCCCGCGTTTCCATCCTGTTTCAGGATATTGCGGTGAATGTCAGCATCTTTCAGCTGTATGTTGATTCCTAGGCTAGATTACGCTCATCAGCATGCCATGACTTTCTGAGCGACCGGCTCCATACTCTTATAAGTCACTGGCGCGACTCGTACCCCTTCGAATTCTCATGCGCTCACGTCAACCACGAGAGTATTTAGGGTTACGGGAGACCAGCAAAAATACTAATGGTGCCCGCTGCACTTTGATTATATGTCCATCTTGCTTTACCTCTGAGTGATGACTGTCGACCAGACCCCCTGACCACCCTTTGCTGCCGCATTCTCCCTAGATCATGATAGTCAGTCTGTTTTTCTGCACTAATCACATGCTCCCAGAGGGCCTTCACCACATCTGCCTTATCATGCATCAAGCCACCCCTTAATAATGCGGCACCAGCCAGTCTGTTCAATTCCAATCACACCAGTGTCCTGGAGAAAAGGTCACAAACCACAAGTAGCAGGGTTGGGGTATTTCTTCTCCCCCCCCCCCCCCATCAAAGGAGAAGCCAGGCGCTTCCTTCCCTCTGCTAGCCTACGAGACATCCTTGGGCAAGGTGGAGTACCCGTTTAGCCCTTCAATTAGGGTTACGTCCCAAGCTCAAGGTGTATCTTGCATGCCTAGGAACTGCGTGGCTGAGGGGAACACAGTCGATAGTGGAGGCAGTCAAGCTGTTGCAGGGATGGTGCTTAGCTGATGGACATCTGGTCCCAGGCCCTTTCACCAGCACGAGGGCACAACTGGGGTGACAGTGTATGAACCCTCACATACACTACATCCAATATTGTATTACACTCCATATACTTCTAGATCTTCTATTTCACTTGCCGGTGGGTTATTTCAAAGGACTTTCTAGCTATACTAAAGTGCCCACTCCGTGTGATTTTAGGTCTTCCTCTATTTGCTTGCAGGCTCTAGTGATGATTGAATGTAGGGTTGCAGTGTTGTTTGGTGAGTACTCTAACCACAATAGCACACTGGCACATTTTAGAGTAAGGCAAACTTGCAATATACCACTATAACATGGGCACACTGCTTTAACAACAATATATGTAATTGAATATAACTGGACAATGTATGTGATTGAATATAACTGGACAACATATGTGACTGAATATAACTGGACAATGTATGTGACTGAAAATAAATGAACAATATATGTGATTAAATATAACGACAATATATGTGATTGAATATAACTGGACAATATATGTGATTGAATATAACTGGACAATATATGAGACTGAATATAACTGAACAATATATGTGATTGAATATAACTGGACAATATATGTGATTGAATATAACTGAACAATATATGTGATTGAATATAACTGAACAATATATATGATTGAATATAACTGGACAATATATGAGACTGAATATAACTGAACAATATATGTGACTGAATATAACTGGACAATATATGTGACTGCATATAATCACAGTATATGCAACTGAATATAACTGGACAATATATGTGACTGCTTATGACCACGTTGTATGCAAATGAATATAACTGGACAATATATGCAACTGAATGTAACTGGACAAAATACGCAGCTGAATGTAACTGGACAATATATGCAACTGAATGTAACTGGACAATATACGTAATTAAATACAAACTGGACAATATATAATTGAAATAACTGGACAATATATGCAACAATATAACTGGCCAATATGTGACTGAATATAACTGAATAAATTGCTTGGTGAGAAATCATTTACCTGCCAGGGAATGCTAATGACATTGCAGAATAAGACGAGTGGCATGTTTAACAGGATATCTCCAGTCATGCAGACCCCATTCATGGGTACACCGGTTAGGAATGACTCTGAGGACAAAATAAACAGGCAGTGTTATTTAAAAAAAAGTTGCTGCATATCCTTTACAGAATGTAGCAGTCAACCCCAGCATTTTGTTTGGCTGTAGGTGATTCCTGGGCAAGTATACATTCAGTAGTTTGCCATTGCTTTCTGAATGACCGGCACCCATACCATTTCATAAAAAACCAACGTTAAGCCGGTCTGCTGCCAAATTTTCCACAGCTGTGTTTCGAACGCGGGTATGCAGGATTACGATCTGCGTTCGTAACCCCTTCGCCATGGACTGAAGACTTATAGTACAGTAATCATATTTGTTTCTTCTTCTTCGTTCGTCTTCTTTCGAAGGAAATGCACCACACCCGTATGCACCTCAAAGGTCAGTGCGTCTGTCTTTGGTTGGCATTTGTGTACAGTTTTCTCCCTCCATTTACACTCCATCCAAGGTCACAGGCACTGTCTGCCTATAGGTAGGTTTTCTTTCCTAACAATTTTGCTAAGGCAGCAGCCTTAGTAGGCCTACTCTTTGTAGATTTCTAGATGCTGTGGGGTGTGTTTTTTTGTTTTGTTACACGTGCTTACTCATAATATGCATTTGAGGTATTCTCTACATCTCAGTCTGTGTCTCTCTCTATGTATCCTATTCTCTCTATGTATCGTATTCTCTCTCTCTATGTATCCTGTTCTCTCTCTCTATGTATCCTGTTCTCTCTCTCTATGTATCCTATTCTCTCTCCCTCTCTCTCTCTACATATCCTATTCTCTCTCCCTCTCTCTCTCTCTACGTATCCTATTCTCTCTATCTCTATGTATCCTATTCTCTCTAGGTATCCTATTCTCTCTCTCTAGGTATCCTATTCTCTATGTATCCTATTCTCTCTCTCACTCTATGTATCCTATTCTCTCTCTATGTATCCTATTCTCTCTCTGTGTATCCTATTCTCTTTTTAGGTATTCTATTCTCTCTTTGTATCCTATTCTCTCTCTATGTATCTTATTCTCTATGTATCCTATTCTCTCTATGTATCCTATTCTCTCTGTGTATCATATTCTCTCTATGTATCCTATTCTCTTTCTCTAGGTAATCTAATATCTCTCTCTGTATCCTATTCTCTCTCTATGTATCCTATTATCTTTCTCTCTCTCTGTATCCTATTATCTCTCTATGTATCCTATTCTCTCTCTATGTATCCTATTCTCTCTCTAGGTATCCTATACTCTCTCTCTGTGTATCCTATTCTCTTTCTGTGTATCATATTCTCTCTCTCTCTATGTATCCTATTCTCTCTCTCTAGGTATCTTATTCTCTCTCTAGGTATCCTATTCTCTCTCTAGGTATCCTATTCTCTCTCTAGGTATCCTATTCTCTCTCTGTATCATATTCTCTCTCTCTATGTATCCTATTCTCTCTCTGTGTATCCTATTCTCTCTCTGTGTATCCTATTCTCTCATTCTCTGTGTATCCTATTCTCTCTATGTAACCTATTCTCTCTCTCTCTCTCTAGGTATCCTATGCTCTATGTATCCTATTCTCTCTCTAGGTATCTTTTCTCTCTCTCTATGTATCCTATTCTCTCTCTGTGTATCCTATTCTCTCTGTGTATCCTATTCTCTCTCTATGTATCCTATTCTCTCTCTATATATATGTATCATATTCTCTCTCTATGTATCATTTTTTCTCTCTCTCTATATGTATCCTATTCTCTCTCTCTCTCTCTCTCTCTCTCTCTCTCTCTCTCTCTCTCTCTCTCTCTCTCTCTCTCTGCCTGTCGTTTGTCTCTCTATTTCTCCCTTAATGCCAACCAGGATCCAAATCTGTGTATACTGGAATCACACATGCTATAAATGTGTATGTGGGTAGGTTTCCACACTTTAAATTTTCATCTGGAAAGAGGCATATTCAGCCTCCTCTTTCCATTTTCCAAATTCACAAGAGGTTTAGCATGCACATGGGTCCTCCTAATCTTTTACACTTATCTGAAAAGGTTGAATATCCAGTCCACTAACCTAGAATCAGAGGGAAGTATACCATCTTTTTTTTAGTCTTTCATAAACAATCCATACTGCCAGCTCTGGGAATGGAATGAGGTCTCTTCAACTCATAGGCAGATTTCATACCTGTGCTAGCACCTTGCCATCTTGACAGACGATAGTTTGTTACACTGTGCTTAAAAAAAGGCACAGTAACTAAAACCCATGGCAGTAGCGAATGTGACTGAACACACCTTTTGAAGTGGTAAATGTTCGTCCATAATGGATGCATGTGAACATATGGTCATTTCCACAATCACGCACCAACTGACGCCTCACACATTCAGTGTGTGACTTATCTGCAATCATTTTCTCCTTTGCCTTGATTCCATTCCTGATCTTTTACCTCCATGCAACATGATAAAAAGTGACTTGCTCCCAAGGAGCAATATCAATACATTATATCATTCATGTCCCACTGACACACATCTTTGTACCAAAGTAGAGTCCGACCCAGAGATCTCTTACCCATCTGTAATTCACCAAACAAAAATGTTCTTTGGTATTCTACCATCATCCATCCTCCTAATGTGTTCTATCCATCCAAGTCCGCAAAGACTCGAAGACTGAGCATGAAACAAACAGCCACACCACCCAGTCTTTCCAATACTTCGCCATTTGTGATAATACCTTACATCTACCTTTCTATGATAACTTATCACTTCCAATTTAAACTTAACGAGGGGGCAAAATGTAATTCTTATTCAAATATGTATCATTAAAATATCACTGATCTGCTCTTACCATTATGTTTTTTCAGTGGTGGGAGATGCCTCCGCCAGTCATCAACGTCCAGATAAACTGGTGGTGTTTCTGAAGAACCCTGAGAAAGAACAATAATAAAAAATACATATTTTTCAGCACTGTTAACCCATTAAAAACTGAAACAGATCAATAAAATAAAAACGAATGAGTACTAATATCCCAGTATCTTGAAACAGATCAGTAAAATAAATATACATCAGCACTGTTGATCAAGTACTTTGAAACAGATCAGTAAAATAAAAACAAATCAGCACTGTTGATCAAGTACTTTGAAATAGATCTATAAAATAAATACATATCAGCACCGTTGATCAAGTACTTTGAAACAGATCAGTAAAATAAATACAAATCAGCACTGTTGATCAAGTACTTTGAAACAGATCAGTAGAATAAATACAAATCAGCACTGTTGATCAAGTACTTTGAAACAGATCAGTAAAATAAATACAAATCAGCACTGTTGATCAAATACTTTGAAACAGATCAGTAAAATAAATAGATATCAGCACTGTTGACCAAATAGGATGCAAAGTAAAACAATACGCCTAGACACAATGTCAAAGGCTGATGGAACTGACTACTTTTGGTTTAGTTTCCAGTGTTTTCCAGCCGTGATCCTGTGGACACCAAGTGGAAACATCATCATCATCAGATTAGTCAGTTTGAAGACGGGCACCGAAGTCGCCTGTTCATGTTACTCCACTGCACTGTGTTGTCAGCAATACCCGTAACTCAATCCCAGGAGATAACACAGCACATGATGACCAAGAGACAATAACCACAATGAGTTCAAGAATCGACGACATTGCCACACATCCTTTGTTTCATTCTTCAGTGGCTATTGAAGAGCTCCCATGCTCCTAGGAATGGTACATGAAGACAGGAAAAGCTTGTGTTACTCCACAGTACTATGTTGTCAGCAATACCTGTAACACCAGCCTGCCACTTTCACCCTACAAAAAGAATGCCATCTATATCTCCTGCTGCCCCCCCCCCCCCCCCACCCCAATCATCTTCTTCAGATGTGGATCCTCTGTTTTGCTGCACTGCCCACTAGGTCCTAGGCAGCCTTCACCATGTCAGCCGTGTCTTACAGTTGCTTGCCACCCAACAGACCAGCAGCAGCCAGTCCTTCATCTTATTTATTTCTTCACCTACCCGCGTACCTTGGACATAAAATCCAATCCTATGCTCTTCTTCTTCTTCTTTCGTTTGCTTGAAATATGTCTATAACTGCAATGTTGTCTCTTGTATGAATCTAACAGTCTTTTTTAGTTCACACAGTGGTCCATAGAGTTTATCTTCCACTGTCGTCTCTCTAGGCCAGAAGGTTTGCCTAGATTGGGCAGTCTTGGAGTATGTGCTCTGCTGTCTGCGACGCCAATCCACATGTGCACATGGCTGTTTCACCAATCTTGAATTTTGTGTAATGTGGTTGCGTAATCTATTGTGTCCTGTTCTGAGGCGCAGAATAATGACTTGTTCTGGTCTATCCATAACGTGGTAGTCATCTTGAGCAGGTTTTGGTGGCATTCTGACTTATTTGATCATTTTTTTCTTTTGGTGGTATGTAACGGGCACATATATGTGCAGATGATACAGTATTAATTGCAGACAATGCGCAGGATCTGCAACAATTAGTAGATGCGGTTGTTGTACACAGTGAGCAACTGAGGTTAGAATTAAATTGTAAAAAGACTCAGGTTATGGTCGTCACTAGGAAGGAAGAAGTGCCACAATGTAATATACAAGTAAATGGAAATATTCTTCAACAAGTGAATCGGTACAATTATCTTGGAACAGTCATAACATCTGATGGGAGATGCCTTGAAGAGATTAGAACAAGAATCGCCATGGCGAAAGTAGCCTTTAGCAAGATGAAAAACATTCTGACCAATAAAAAGATGTCAATTGAAACGAGAAAAAGAGTGTTGAGGGGATACATAGAGCCTGTTCTTTTGTATGGATGTGAAACTTGGACAATGAGCAGTCAAGCTGAAAAGCATCTGATGGCTGCAGAAATGTGGTTTCTGAGGAAAATGCAAAGAATACCATGGACAGACAGAAAAACCAACGACCAAGTACTACAGGAGACAAATAAACATCGTAAACTGTTTAGAGAAATTAGACGTAGACAGTAAAAATTTTTTGGACATGTTATGAGAAGAAATGGATTGGAGAACTTAGTGACAACTGGCAAGATCGAGGGGAACAGACCAAGAGGAAGACTGAGAGGAAAATACCTGGATGGCTTGGCCACATGGCATGGACGAGACAGGAACACTGAGCTGATCCACGACACTGGTGATCGAGTGAAATGGCGAGCCTTGACCGCCCACGCTTTCCGGCATGGCACATGATTGATTGATCGATTGAACGGGCACATCAGGCTGTTCTTCTTTCGCTCCTTCCTTAGCCTATGCTCTTGACCTTTGTCTTGTGGAGTGATGCAAACCACTCCCTGCAGAACATGCTAGTTTCTATTTTACATTACATGCTGTGCAAGTCCTTTACAAACATGTCAAACTCTACAGCATTCCAGCCATCCAAACGCTGCTGTTACAACTCCCCCATCTCCATTCTCATGCCGGAAGTCATGACATCATATGCCAGACTCTGGTCTTTTCCACTCTGCAATGAAGTCTTACCAATTCCATTTACCCCTCATCACAGACCCATTAAAACATATATATATATATATATATATATATATATATATATATATATATATATATATACACACACACACACACACACACACACACACACACACACACTCACACACATTATCACATTGGTGAGGTGTCACTGACCAGCTGTTGTACGAACACCTTTATCTCACCCAACAACCACAGTAAAAAAGCATCATTGTATTATTTTCAAAAAAGCAAAATGTATTGTACTGAATATTAAAATATCCGGCCAGATTTTTTTTTATGTTCAGACCAAATGTAATAATGTGTTGCTTGGTTATTGTCTGATTATGTATAACTCATTCAAGAATATAATCAGTGATCTGGTATTTAGAAACACACAATTTGGTGAAATGAATGAATAAGACATTTACACTAATATAAAAATCAGTATACATATGTAAATAAGTTTTTTATCTACAATAAAGATAGCTCACAGCACAGCAGCACACATTTCTAGACAGTTGTCAATGACAGTAAACCAATGAATCATGCAGAAAAACATAGTGCACTAATATTACAGAGAAACGATGACCTTAATTTGTGGCTGTTTGAACCAAACTTGAAAAAGGTTGCACATCTTAGAACATGACAAACCTGTTTCACATTCTCTTTCCTGGCTCCTTCATACCCATACAATAGATAATACAGGTATATGTGGAGTTGTCTGGCCCGCTCAAACTTGGGTACCTGGCAGTAGACACCTCGTTTTTTTGATTTCTGAAAAGTTGAATAAATAATCTTATAATAGACATAAATATAAATAATAAAAATAAATAAATAAATGAAAATAAGCAGGACATAGCAATGTTCAACTGATGTTGAAAGGAATAACAGGAAAGAAGAAATAATCTACAAAATGTGTTTATCACAAATCAGACCATCATTGTACCCCAGGAAGGTTAACCCGGTCAACAAATGCCTGCAGAAGTCGGATGTGTCGGCCTAACGGAGCAAGAACGCAGCTCTGCTGTAAACAGGCACAACGCAATCACGTCTCGAAAAAAAAACTCTGGATGAACGCAGAAGAAGAAGAAGAAGAAGAAGAAGAAGAAGAAGAAGAAGAAGAAGAAGAAGAAGAAGAAGAAGAAGAAGAAGAAGAAGAAGAAGAAGAAGAAGAAGAAGAAGATGAAGAAGACGAAGAAGAAGAAGAAGACCATTGATTTATGCTGTCTGAACATAAACTGTTTCAGACTGCAATTTTTGCATGTAATAATGTATGCAAGAATCATGATCACCACAGACGTACAGTAGCAACAAGTAAGAATACGGACAACCATGGCATCATGTTTTATTGCTTGACTGTGATAATACTAATGAAACTGGTTTACTGAAAGTGTTTGTCCTCAAAAATGTTGCAATTCAAAAATAAAATGCAATGCTACAGGGTTTAGCAGAGTGCAATCAATCAGAAAGCCACCAACGCCAGCAGAAGACAATTATCATTCTATGGACACACAAGAACAAATCATCATTTTGCACCTCAGAACAAGACACAATCAATTATAAAATCACATGTGCACACAATTTAATATGAGCAAATCAGTCATATGCACATGTGGACTGACGCTGCAGATAGCAGACCACATACTCCAAAACTGACCCAAAATATAACAAACATATCTGAACAAATCTTCTGGCCTAGAGAAGCAACAGTGAAAGATAAACTTTATGGACCACTGAGTGAAATAAAAAGAACAGTGAAGTTTATACATGAAATAACTTTTCCTCCCCCGATGTGTCTCTACCTTGCCGTGGTGGGGGAGCTTTAGTGTCCCATTGACCCCAAGCGCAATGCCGATGGATACAACTACATATTGGACAGCTCTTGGGACAGGGACCAGACTAAGAGAGACACAACCCGCTGCTCTGCAGGTGAGGATAGCAGTCAAAAGTTTAAATCAGGCGCACGAAGGCAGAAGTTCTTGGTCCGAACACATACTCTAAGGCTCTGTCGAGGGTTGTGGCTGAACGCCTCTAAGCCATAAACCCTAGGATGTGAGAGCTGGGCCGATACCCACCTACCGAGAAATGGAGGTGAGATACTGAGCACCCTACATGCCCAGTTCAGATACTTGTCCGAAGGCTCTCAGTGGGGGGGATATGAGGGATCCCCAGATGAGAGGGCCTGGCCGTTTCTCGCTCACTGATGCATGGAGGTAAGGTGCTGAGCCGGCAGCATATGTAGCTATCTCGTGAGCGAGTACTAAAATGTAGAAGAAGTGCCCCGAGTCAAATGAAATGGTTACGAAAACTGTCTGTATCTAACTCATAGAGAGTGTAGACAAAGGTGAAAAATGTCTCAATAAGACGAAATGGAACGCACGGCTAGCGAATCCATTGCGTGGTCCGAAGTCCAAAGCGAAAGCTTACCTAGTGGATGTCGCCGTAGACCGACCGTTCCTGGTGTGTACTTGAGCGACCAGTGGCAAGCGAGATGCCCAACACATGGAAGTGAGGAACTAAAGCAGCCATGAGCAGTACATGGCAACTCCTCGGGTGAACCCAGTCTCAGAGCAATATGTGCCGGCTCTGCAATTATGGAAGCCTCCTTGGATAGCGAGGGAATGCCCATGGTCTGCCCCTGCCTTCCCTTGAGGGTTGACCGTGATGTCTTTGACAGTTCTATCTTGACCAGCTGAGATGTGGGTGACATCACAACAATAAGTCTAACGTGCCTCAAAACCCGAGGAAGGCTAACCTCATTAAAAATGCCCGCCAAAGTCGGAAGTGCCGTCCTATGGATGGCAAAATAAAAATTGGCACTACGCATTTACGCCCGAGTGAAATGTCTCATCCGAATGTCTCTCGTGCTAGGAACAGCTCTGACTAGGTAGTTTTCCGAATGTCCGTCGTGCCTGGAACAGCTCTGACGGGCACAATGACAAGCACATGTCCGAATCGAAAACCTGCTGAGTGGATACTGTCTGCAGACCTGTCTGGTTTGTGCGGGAACGGTCCGGGGCGAACGAAATGCCCAATATATTGAAGTGAGGAATTAAAGCAGCCATGAGCAGGACGTGACGATTCCCTCAGTGAGCCCAGTCTCAGAGCAATATGTGTCGGCTCTGCAATTATGGAAGCAACCCAGGATGGCGGAAAATGCCATGGACTGTACCTACCTTCCTTTGAGGGATGACCGTGAAGTCTTCGACTGTTCTGACTTGACTAGCTGGGATGTGGACGGTACCACAAAAGTGAGTCTCCCAGGAATGCTAACCTGGTCAAAATTACACGCTAAAAGTCAGATTTGTTGGCCTAAGGGTTTCGACCCAAGGGTGCCTAACGAGACACACCGCAATCACATCTGAAAAAATACTCCAGATGAACGCAAAGAAGAAGAAGAAGAAGATAGCTTTTCAGATTAAGACAATGTATTTCAAGCTAATGAAAGAAGAAGAACAAGAAGCAGACTACAGACATATGAACCAAAAACATTACAAATTCTGATAAGATAGTAGAAAATTAATCACTATCTGGCAAAGAATACAGCAAATTCTGAAACAGAAAATATATCTTGGGCTATCATTGAAAAATACATGGAAACAGTTATAAAATTTATTAACCCAGAACAATAGCTTTTGTCTTCTTGCTTATGTATATCATAGAGAACAATACTTTTACCTGAAACACAATTAAGTGGTAGACATGATGACATGTAAACATATTTAAACAAGGCAATAGATACTGACCACATCATGCATCAAGATAAATGTGGGTCTATCACTCTATGCCTGATGCACTTTAAGGTGTGTAAAAAGGGTTTTTTACTTTTTTTACTTTAATCTAAGCCAAAACATAATGAAGTGAAGTAAGCAATGCCCTTCCTTTACTTTTTTTACTCTATAATCTAAGCCATAACATAATGAAGTGAAGTAAGCAGTGCCCTTCCTTTACTTTTTTTACTCTAATCTAAGCCATAACATAATGAAGTAAGCAATGCCCTTCCTTTACTTTTTTTACTTAATCTAAGCCATAACATAATGAAGTAAAGTAAGCAGTACCTTTACTTTTTTTCACTTTACTCTAAGCCATAACATAATGAAGTGAAGTAAGCAGTGCCCTTCCTTTACTTTTTTTCACTTTACTCTAAGCCATAACATAATGAAGTGAAGTAAGCAATGCCCTTCCTTTACTTTTTTTTTTACTTTAATCTAAGCCATAACATAATGAAGTAAAGTAAGCAGTGCCCTTTCTTTACTTTTATCTAAGCCATAACATAATGAAGTGAAGTAAGCAATGCCCTTCCTTTACTTTTTTTTACTTTAATCTAAGCCATAACATAATGAAGTAAAGTAAGCAGTGCCCTTCCTCACAGCCTTCCAAAACAATACCCTGACAATTATCTGGCACTCATTTGATGAGGCTAGGTCAGCATGGCCAAATAGATAAGAATGTTCTTAAACATAAGGTGTGCTAATGTCGAGGTAAGGGGTTCAACCCCTACACCGGACAGTTGGACTAAAATGTTGACCTATCGTCCTTGACTTGGGGACGTAAATTACAAGTACCTCTGAAGTTGGAGTGGGTTCGCCTGATGACGAGGGACTCTGTTAATAGGGAAAGCTAATCCACACACAAAATTCAGTCCAGCACTACTAGAAGTAGTATGTATGGACTACGCTTGAGTTCAAAGTGAGCGAGTGGAAAAGAAGAATAATTGATGAGGCCGTTTGTGAGAGACATTCGACGTAAAAATGACAAGTAGCATGTACAGGTTACTTACAACAACACCATCCCTCTGTTTATCCTCAGCTGGTTTCTTATTCCTGTCCAACATCTGGCATACAGACACCATGCTACCAGCTGCTGTCTTCTTGCTGCAGGATGCCTCCAATTCGGGATCTGTTTTTTCTTCTGAAGGAGATGATGATGATGCTTCTGCAGGTTCTCCTGATGATGGACTCTGTTCATTGTCAAAAGCAGTGTTTATTTTATTACCATCTAATTAATTTTTTTTTAAACTACTAAATCCATTAATAAATTTTCACAGAACTTTTCTAAGTATTTGAATAGCGATGACACAAACAATAGATTGCACAATTTGTTGCCTAGTATATTTGCTGTATCTCATCAAGTACATACTGCAGAATTCACACAACATAAAGTAACTAGATAAATCCTTCAAGCTGAAATATACATATATTCACACAGTAATTTCAACTGTCTACCATGGTAATTTTAAACTGACTATCATGTCTTTCTGTTTGCATAACAATGGTTTCTGCCGATTAATGGTGATTTCTTCAGCGACCTTTACCAAGCGACCATTTTGTGTGTCAAACAACACGTGAAATGCATTGTCCTTATCAATCGTGTGACCAGTTTCCAAAATATGTAGTCCAATCGATGGCATAGGAGGTTTGTGGTGTTTTCCAAGTGTGCAGAAAGCACACTTGATAATGTACTGCACAGATTGGATACAGTGTTCTGAGACACAAATGTATTTTTCCAATATTGGAATGCATGGTAGAAGAAGTTATCTTACATGCTAAAACAAGGGGCATCACAGTGAGCAATGTTCTAGAATCTCAGCCGTATTTGTACAGCATCTACACCCCACGAAAATTTTGAGCTTTATTCTTGTTCTGTGGGCATTTAGTGCGAGTCTTTAACTCTTAACGTTAAGTCAGCACTCGCATATGGATCAGAAACATGGAGACCCAATAAAACAATTACTAATAAACTATAAATATTTATTAACTCGTGCCTGCACAGAAACGTTATCATCAAGTGCCCTGCCGACTGACATAAGTATTTATATCTCTATACAGATCACAGTCCTTGGTGTTCTGGATCAACTCTGCTGCTGATACTCCTCCCTGCTGCTGTCTCAGTCTATACAGCATCATTTCTCTTGGTCTGCCTCTGACTCTTTTCCCACTGATCTTTCTAGTTGTTACAATGTTCTCCAATGCCTTTCTTCTCATCACATGACCAAAGAATGTTGTTTCTTCTTTACAGCTGTATATAATGTTCCAGTTTCATTAGCCTCTTCCTGGCAATGGTTGTTAGTTACTTTGGCAGTCCAAGGTGACGGAAAGATGCTGACATGGGATAGAACACACATTGAGAAAACCTGATTACAATCAGGTAGTGTGGATTATGTCTCCCTGGCCTAGGGGTTTCTCTAGGGGTTTTCTACACGACTTTCTCCGTAATCCTGTATACTCTCGTGAGTAATGTGACGTGCATGAGAATCGGTAGCGGTTCTCTCCGTGTCTGTAACTTACTGGGTACGTGAGTCGGTCGCTCAGAAAGCAATGGCAAACTACTGAGCATAATTTTGCCAAGAAATCAACAATCAGCTGAAAGATGCTGATGTTGACAACAATGTCTTGTAAAAGGATATGCGAACAAAAAAAAACAAAAAAAAAAGTGTGGATGATATAAAAGAACCATACTCTGGCAGTCCAAGGTGAGGAAAAGATGCTGGCATGGGAGGACACACAATGAGAAAACCTGATTACAATCAGGCAGTATGGATTATATAAAAGAACCGTACTCTGGCAGTCCAGAATACAAATGAAATAGGAAGCCAAGAAACATGTGGGGGCGAGAGTTAGAGGTAGAGATGAATAATATGGGGAGAACACAAAGAAAGCTGCAGGAGATAGCAAAAGATAAAATGGCTTGCCATGAGTTAGTTGAGGAACAATGCTCCAATGGCAGCCTTGGCAGGATAGTGCCTAGACACTCGCCTGTCGACTTGGTGGTCAAGGTTCAATCCATGGCTGGGCAAATTTGCATGTTTGTGTAATTGACCTAGGCTCCCAGGCTGAACCAGCCTAAAATGAGTACCTAGAATGTCTCAGGAAGTTAAGGCAGTGGGCGTGGTACTGACCCATCACCCACCGAGTGCTGATTGGTCTATAGAACATATGGGTCTTCTTCTTCTTCTTCATTCATCCGGAGTTGTTTTTTTTCGGATGTGATTGCGTTGTGCCTGTTTACAGCAGAGCTGCGTTCTTGCGCCGTTAGGCCGACACATCCGACTTCTGCGGGCATTTGTTGACCGGGTTAACCTTCCCGGGGGAACATATGGGTCTAACTCCATATGCCCTATGTTCCTGAGATGTGTAAAAGTGTCTTTGACAAACTGACTTACTACACTCCAATAGGGGTTAAAGGGCAGAGGAAGAAGATTTACTATGGGTAGTCAGTCAGTATTAACATCTAGAGAGATTAACAATGCATTAAACATGAGAATTGTCAAATGTTACGTATATTCAACACTTTTGTATGGCGCGGAAACCTGGGCATTGAACAAGCAACTAGACAGTCAAATAGATGCCCTGGAGATGTGGATATATGGAAGAATAGGTCGTATTTCATGGAAACAGAAACAATCAAATACAGAGGTTCTAGCAAAACTGGGAATGAAAAGAGAGTTGATGAAAAACTAAAAAGAGGCAAGTGAAATATTTCGGCCATGTTAACAGACATAACACTCTTATAAAAACCATACTGGAGGGCAAGCGAGCAAGAGGTAGACAACAATACAAGTGGGAAGATAACATCAAGAGATGGACGAACATCAGCCTGACAGAATGTACAGTCAAGGCGAGAGACAGACAGTGTTGGAGATCCATTGCAGCCAACCTTCGTTGTGGATACGGCAGCTGATTGATTGATTGATGGGTAGTCTACCTGAAAAGTTGATCTGTTTTAAACAGCATCATCATCATCATGTGCTATGTCAATAAGCGTGGGCGATCACGTTTCACCATTTCACACGATCACCAGAGTCACAGATCAGCACTGTGTTCTTGTCTAGACTACGCCATGTTGTCCAGCTATCCAGATATTTACTTCTCTGCCTTCTCCTTATTTTTTTCCTTTCAATCTTGCCAGTTGTCAAGAAGTTCTCTCATTTATTTCTTCTTATAATGCTTCCAAAATGTTTTGACTATCTATGTCTAATTTCTCAAATCAGTTTACAGTTTTCATTTAATTCTTGTAGGACTTGCTCATTGGTTTTCCTGTTCAGTTAGTGGTTTTCTTTGCATTTTCCTCAGAAACCAAATTTCCACTGCCATTTGATGTTTTTCAGCTTGTCTGCTCATTGTCCACGCCTCACATCCATACAAAAATACAGGTTCAATTTAGCACTCAACGCTCTTTTTCTCATTGCAGTTTATATCTTTTTATTGGTCAGTATGTTTTCCATCTTGCAAAAGGCTACCTTCGCCATAGCGATTTTCGATGTAATCTCTTCAAGGCATCTCCCATTAGATGTTATGACTTTTCCGAGATAGTTGTACCAATTTACCTGTTTAAGAATATTCCCATTTCCCACATATTACATTGTGATATTTCTTTCTTCCTAGAGAAGACCATAATTTGTGTCTTCTTACAATTTAATTCTAACCCTAGCTGTTCTTCTTCTTCTGCTGCGTTCATCCAGAGTTTTTTTCGGACGTGATTGCGTTGTGCTTGTTTACAGCAGAGCTGCGTTCTTGTGCTGTTAGGCTGACACATCCGACTTCTGCGTGCATTTGTTGACCGGGTTAACCTTCCTGGACCCTAGCTGTTCACTGTGAGCAACAATCGCATCAATTAAATATTGCAGATCCTGTTCGTTGTCTGCAATCAATACTGTATAATCCGCATATCTAATGTTATTGATGTTATGTCACGCAATTCTAAATTTCTAAAAATGTTTTCAACAAGGAAAAATAAAAATGAGAAGATTACTACTTTTTTCTCAGCTGAAGCATGAGCAGCTTTAGTATCCAGTCTCACAAAGCGCATACTTGATAGGACTAGGACTTCATGCACTTTGCTGTCCTGAAGTGAAATTCTCGGGTCAATCAACATTTGATACAGCTGAAACAGATTATGAAAACTTTTAGTCAATTGTTCATGTTTCTTGGAGTGAGTAATGATGCGTGCATACAATTATAGGGTTAAACAAATAGGTTGCATATTCTTTGCAAGATGTTGCTTGATTATCTCGACAATTTTACGTTCAATACTTTGCCACGGCCAAGAGGTTTAACATGCTCACGCTGAAACTTCTGCTGGCTGGCAATTAGTTTTATTGTATGATGGTGATGATGTTCTATTATTCATTATTCTGTAAATCACGAGATGGGATGATGGCATTAAACTTTAAATAAGCTGATTTATTGTGATTCAAATAAATCACTAAAACAGTACATAGCTAAGTTAATTGCATATCCTTTACTGGACGTGGCAGTCTTACCAGCGTTTTTGTTTTTTTTTAAATTTTTGGGCTGATTGTGATTCCTTGCTAGTTTATGTTCAGGAGTTTGCCACTGCATTCTAAACAACCAGCACCCATAGCATTGTATGAAAACCAACACAAGGCAGTCTGCTGCCAAATCACCCGCATCTGTGTTTCGAAAGTAGTATGCAGGATTATGAATTGCATTCGTAAGCCCTTCACCATAGAGCCGGAATTTTACTAGTATGTCCATCTTAAATGTACCGGCCTTCTTGCTTTTACTTGTGTTGTAGAACAGAAGAGTTGTTTCTGTGCTATGTATAAATCCAAACAACTTTGGAGAATCCCATTCTGAGATAAAGACATTATGTCACAGTGCCTCTGGTATTATATTTAATTCTTTAATGGTTAAGTATTCAGACAACATATAGATGAAGCAGCAAAACAAATCTACAATATGAAAGAGCATATGGCACAACTGAAAATAAACAAAATATGTGTACTGACTACTTTTTCTGGCTTTCTTTTGTCACGAATGTTGACATAGGCAATGTGTCCCTCATTATACAACTCTTTTAGAATCCGTTTGAAGGACTTGCGACACATCTGCTCTTTCATCCCATGCCTCTTTTCTTCATCACATATTTCCTGTAGTTGAGATAACCAATCAGTGTTTAGTTACAGATAGCACAAATAAATGCTCCACAACATTCAGCAAACTTTAACTGCATGATAGGTACCTCAGTTAGGACATGCAATTACGAGACTTAATAATTACTAGGTGATGACATTATTCTTTGCCATGACCAGAGAAATCTCTGAGAGACAGTTTATGAACTTCAACTAATATCACAAACTCCTGCAATCAAACAAAACTGTTCTACCAAATTTTTAATTTGAACCCTGAACATGTCCTACAATGTAGAGTTTTGTAGTCTTTAACATCTATTTCTGCAGTGTAGTGTGATCCCTAAAATCTATTTTATCTATTTCTGTAGTGCAGTGTGATCCCTAACATCTATTTCTGTGGTCTAGTGTGATCTCTTTACGCACCAACTATAGAACTGTTGCCCTGATCAGTCATGCAAGTAAAATTCTACTAAATATTATAATGGGAAGACTGTAAGAAAATGGAAGAAGAAATTAACGTGGTTCAAGCTGGATTTAGACAAGGAAGAGGAATAAGAGATCACATTCTCAATATGCGTTTAATAATAGAGAAGTGCAGAGAATTTAATGTAAACCTATTCTCATGTTTTGTGGATTATTCAACGGCATTTGATTGTGTACAACATCAAAAACTTTGGGAAATCATGAGGAATATGGGCTTTCCATCACATCTAATACAACTCATTAGAATGCTCTATCTAGACAAACAAGCAGCAGTTAGAATAGATGGTTAATCATCAGGTTGGTTTGACATCAAGCAAGGAGTCCGTCAGGGATGTGTGCTGTCCCCCTATTTGTTTAACCTGCATGCTGAAAATATAATGAGAAATGTAAGAGATGATATAAACAGGGAGCTATATGATGCCCTAAATATCGGTGGTCATGACATACCAGAGATTCGGTATGCTGATGATACAGTATTGCTGTCCACAACACAGAATGGCATAGAAAACCTAATAGCCTCAACACAATTGAATAGTGAAAATCACAACTTATATCTTAACATAGCAAAACCAAAGATAATGCATACAGATAAAACTACTACAGAGAAATAAATATATGTTAATGAGGAAAAATTGGAGGTGGTGGAAAATTTTGAATATCTTGGGTCATTGATTACCAACAACGGTGACACAATAAAAGAAATTAAATGACGACTAGCAATTGCTCTTCAAAGACTAAAACAACTGAATAAATTATGGAGTGGGACAGACAGAACTACAAAAATTAGATTTTTAAGAGCATGCATCTTTCCCATTGCAACATACGCCTGTGAGACCTGGACACTTACTAAACAAGCTGAACAGCGCATAAATGTCTTTGAATATAAATGTTATAGACGAGTTCTAAGAATATCATGGGTAAAGAAAAGAGCAAATGCATCCATACTTCAAGAGTTGAATATTGAAGAAGGTTGGCTATTAAAGATGATAAAAACAAAGAAAATTGAAACATCACGAAAGTTTGGAGAGAACAATAATGGAGGGGTATATGCCTGGGAAGAGAGGAAGAGAAAGGCCAAAGAGAAGATGGTGCAGGTTGTGGCGGATGATCTCCAGATGGGTGTATCGGATGCCGGACACCTTGCTTATGATCGAGAAGTATTTTATGGACGTGAGGTTCTGCAAAGGACATGCTACTAAATGAATAAGTGAGTGTGATCTCTAACACCTACTTCTGTAGTGAATCTAATGTGATAACTAACATCTATTTCTGTTGTCTAGTGTGATCTCCAACATCTACGAAGGGAAGTCAATAAGTAAGCCACAAATGGCTGTAGAAAAATAACTAAATATGATAACAACTTGAAACCAGTTTATTGTTATACACGTTGTCCCTTTATTTCTATACATAATTTCCACCAACATTGATGCACTTATCCCATCGTTTTATTAGTCCTCCCAAACCGGCTGCATAGAACTGCGTGCTATGTTTTCTAAACCACGTTTTAACTTCACATTCAACTTCGGCATCATTGGTCTTCCACCAAGGTGGGTTTTCAGTGGATCAAAAAGGTGGAAATCACTGCTAAGTCGAGGCTGTTAGGTGGATGTTCCAGAACTTCCCACCTTAGTTGGTTAATTTTCCCTTGAGTTAATTGAGCCTATGTCGTCTGGCATTGTCATGAAGAAGCAACACTCCTCTAGTCAGCAGTCTTGGATGTTTTCTTCGAATTGCATCATGAAGCATCGATAGAACTTCACAGTACGATTCAGAATTCACATTGTCACCTTTCTTCTTGAAATTGATTAAAAGCACTTCTTGACAATCCCAGAACACTGTCAGCATAACCTTCCCTGCTGATGGCGTAACTTTGAATTTTTGGACACAAGGCGAAGAAGGATGTTTCCATTGCATTGAAGCACACTTTGATTTGGGCTGGTAGTGATGCACCCATGATTCGTCCCCAGTAACAATCCTGTTCAGCATATCTTCTCTTTCATCTTCGTATCGACAGAGATGATGCAAGGACAGGCCAAATCAGTTCATTTTGTGTTCCTCCTTCAATTGCCTGGGTACCCACCTTGAGCACACTTTCTTAAATTTCAATTGCATTATGCTGTATGCAGAACTATGTGAGCACCCTACTGCAGATGCTACAGAGTCTATCGTTACTCGCCTGTCACCTCTAATCATCTCCTCCACCCGCTGCATGGATGCTTCTGTTGCACATCTCAACAAGGCGACCAGATCAGATTTCATCCACAATTTTAGAGCGTCCTTGAGAAAAATTTTCTACCTAGCTATGCACCCTTTACAGGACAAGAAAGAAAAGCAGCGGTTGCAGCAGGATATAACAATATGAATTGGAAACAAATTGGTATATTAAGCTCCTGCGAGAAGAAATGTACTAAACATCAACACGTTGCACATACCTTACAAGGAGATCCATCGTATCGCGAAATAATACAGGTGAAAATCCGAAATCAGAAGCACTCAATAAATATATAAAATGAATAATAAAATAAAATACACACAAACGCGTACAATACGACACACAGGAAGGCTGACGTTTCGATTCTCAGAATCTTTGTCAAGGACAGGACACCACAGATAGCTAACAACGAAATACAGCAAACAAAGAAAAAAACACAACTATTCCGATGCAATGTGGGGCAGAAAAGGTGGCTTTGCCAGCTGCAAAGGCGCTCGTTGGCTGCAGAGTTAAAAGTGAGTTGCCAGATAGGATTTAAGTAGCCAAAAATATGCGAACAGTCTGCTATGGAGGGACAAACAATCTGTCAGGACACACAGGATAAACAATCTGTCAGCATAAACAGGAAGCATTTCCTTATGAATGTCCTTCGCAGGCAGTCCTTTTGCCCACAAAATACGCACAACAGCACGTTGCTCTTTGGTTGTACACTCTGTAAGTATAGTCGCCATTTTGTTTATGCACTGTGCATGCGTATGAGACACCTAGCGCCACCTGACGAACGGGAATATAAAGTTCGATGTTGCTGTCACCTCATGACACCTGTAGAAAACACCAATTACATTTACCTGCCATCCCACAGAACTGTCTGACTTACTTATTGACTCGCCCTCGTATTTCTGTAGTGTAGTGGGATCCCTTACATCTATTTTATCTATTTCTGTAGTCTAGTGTGAACTATTTCTGTAGTTAAGAAAGAGTTACTACTACTACTGATTTTTGCATGTGGATTAGCCTTCCCCATCACCTGAGTCTCTCACCATCAGGTGAACCAACTCCAACTTCTAAGGCACTTGTAATTTATTTCCCCAAAAGCAAGGAAGAGAAAAGCAATGAAGAGACGTCAATATGTTAGTTCAAGTGATCGGTATATGGGTTGAACCAGCTATCCCGGCATAAGCACACCAGAAGTTTAAGAGTGAGCGGTCTTAGCCATCCAGTCATGCTGGCCTCAGCCCACATTTTCTCAAAGTTCCTCTCAATGCCGACATCACAGCTTCCAGTTTCTTCGACATTTCATTACTCACTGCCCAGCATTCACATCCTTTCATACAAACATCCCACATATTCTCAACGTTCCTCTCAATGCCCACATGACTGCTTCTAGTTTCTTCGACATTTCATTACTCACTGCCCAGCATTCACATCCTTTCATACAAACATCCCACATATTCTCAACGTTCCTCTCAATGCCCACATCAATGCTTCCAGTTTCTTCGACATTTCATTACTCACTGCCCAGCATTCACATCCTTTCATACAAACATCCCACATATTCTCATGTTCCTCTCAATGTCCACATCACTGCTTCCAGTTTCTTCGACATTTCATTACTCATTGCCCAGCATTCACATCCTTTCATACAAACATCCCACATATTCTCAACGTTCCTCTCAATGCCCTCATCACTGCTTCCAGTTTCTTCGACATTTCATTACTCATTGCCCAGCATTCACATCCTTTCATACAAACATCCCACATATTCTCAACGTTCCTCTCAATGCCCACATCACTGCTTCCAGTTTCTTCGACATTTCATTACTCACTGCCCAGCATTCACATCCTTTCATACAAACATCCCACATATTCTCATGTTCCTCTCAATGTCCACATCACTGCTTCCAGTTTCTTCGACATTTCATTACTCATTGCCCAGCATTCACATCCTTTCATACAAACATCCCACATATTCTCATGTTCCTCTCAATGTCCACATCACTGCTTCCAGTTTCTTCGACATTTCATTACTCATTGCCCAGCATTCACATCCTTTCATACAAACATCCCACATATTCTCAACGTTCCTCTCAATGCCCACATCACTGCTTCCAGTTTCTTCGACATTTCATTACTCACTGCCCAGCATTCACATCCATACATACAAACATCCCACATATTCTCAATGTTCCTCTCAATGCCCACATGACTGCTTCCAGTTCCTTCGACATTTCATTACTCACTGCCCAGCATTCGCATCCATACATACAAACGGGCCACACACAACTTTTCAAGCAGATAACTTTTTTGCTGTGATTTATCTCTTAATATACCAATACACATGCAGTTTGTAAAATATTTAGTGCTAGTAAGAAAGGAAACTGTCAAATTCCTGTGCCAGTATTTTAAGACTCGCTGAATAAAATTAAGCGCACACATTTAGTCACAATATTGTATTTACAAAACTATCAATAACTTAAATAAATTCATACTTACGTAGAAGACGTCTCGACTACTGCCAAAGACTTTCCTTTCAGATAGTACCTTGAGTATAAATTTCTTTCTTGCCAGTTTTCTGTCATTTTCTGCATTTCATAATATTAGTTATTTCTCAATCATGACATTATTATTACTTTACTATTATAATTTATGAAAGGTCATTTCAACATATAAAGAGATACATCATTTCTTCTTCTTCCTCATTTCTTTTTCGATGGTATTGTGTAACACCAAGTTATGCATCTCTTAGGCGAGTGTACCCAATTTTAGCATCATCAAGTACCTTGCCAACTGATGTGTTTTTTTTTTCTTTTGCACTCGCTCGCTTTGAACTAAAGTGTATCCATACACACTACTTCTAGTAGCGCTGGACTGAATTTTGCATGTGGATTAGCTTTCCCTATTAACAGTGTCCCTCACCATCAGTTGAACCCACTTCGACTTCAGAGGTACTTATAATTTGCATCCCCAAGTCAAGGACGACAGGTCAACATTTTAGTCCAACTGTCCAGTGTAGGGGTTGAACCCCTTACTTCGGCATCAGCACACTGGATGTTTAAGAACATGCATTCTTATCCATTTGGCCATGCTGGCCTAAGAAAAATGTCTATAACACATGGTGTTCCCAAGCGGTCACCCATGTAAGCACGAACCACGCCCGACGTTGAGTTGAGTTTAGATTAGTCGATGGATCAACATCACAGCACACGGGTGTAACCCATAAGTGCTCTGTTCTCCTCCTAACTCAAACCTGAGTCTGGAGAAACTCAAGTCTTCGCATATACTAGGTCTTGACATATGAATTAGGGTGGCCAATTTCCTTCCTCGTTACTTTGCCATCCCAGAAAATTCTGACAATTGTTTAGTACCCATTTTTATGAGGCTGGGCCGACTCATGAGCTGTAACTGGAAAAAAAAAAACCTCCTACCTCTGCTGGGGATTGAACTTTGCAGGCAAGCGCACTAACCACTACACCACTGTGACTCTCACATTATTCCACGTGACTAGATACTTTCACATGTTGTGAATGTGACCGATTCACACAGCATGCTGCTAAAGGTGAAGGCTGGAATGCTTCGTGCAGAATGGCATGCATCGATTCTGAGGTCGCAGATTGTGAGCATTCGCTGGATCTTTTCTCCAGGACACTCTGGTGTGCTTGGAAATGAACAGGCAGACAGATTGGCTGGTGCCGCATCATTATGGGGTGATCTGATGCATGATACGGCAGATGTAGTGAAGGTCCTCTGGGAGAATGTGATTAATGCAGAAGAACAGATAGAGCAGGGGTGGCCAACCTTTTTAGCAGGTGGGCCAAATTTCAGAAATAATATTTCCTGCCGGGCCACTTACCTAATTTTTTTTTGTTAATAAATTAAGCAAGCAAGCGTGCTACAGCCTCGACCACATTGTCGCTTCCCACTCCGCGGGCCGCAACATGACTCCCGGCGGGCCTCGTTTGACCACCCCTGGTCTAGAGCAATGGTTCTCAACCTTTTTTGGCCTGTGCACCCCTTCAACATATTTTCAGAACATCATTCCTCCACCCTTTCATATTTCCTCCCTATAAATTCCCCCCTGCCCCCCTACACAGTATACATAAACATGGAAGCTAAATTTAATAACACATACTAGAACAAGTCTAGACGTCTACATTTACGTCAAAAGACGTCTACGTCAAATCATGATTTGCGAGTCTACTTACGTTATAAAATGAATTTCAGAAGGACGAGAAGTAACCGTAAAGTCAACTGTCATGTACTGCCAATATAGTACCTTGCGGTGCGTGGCAGGGTGGTCTTTGAGCCTGAGGAATTAAGGCCGCCTAGCTAGTGCAGTTGCTGCAAATTGTGCAGGTTAGGATTTTCTTTTTGCCCCCGACGGAAAAAAAATCCCACACCTTACCGAGGATTCGAAGCCGGGTGTCCTAAAGGAGAATCCTGCATTCTAGCCGCTCAGCCAGTATGGAGGGAAAAACAATATCAAGTAATCGGTTCCTGTATTAACGCGATCTTGAAATAATCTTAATTTCCTTCTCCTCCCCCCCCCCCACCCTAAAATTCCTGGGGGGGGGGATTCCCCACCGGTTGAGTACAAATGGTCTAGAGCAGTGGTTATCAACCGGTGGGGAATTCTGGGGGGGGGGGGGGGGGATGACGTTCTGAACATATGGTAAAGGGAGCCTTGGGCCAAAAAAGGTTGAGAACCACTGGTCTAGAGAATGCAGCAGCAGGGGGTGGTCAGAGGATCTGGTTGACAGTCATCACTTAGAGGTAAAGCAAGATGGACATATAATCAGATTGCAATGGGCACCATTAGTATTGAAACTCTTCACTGGCTGTCGAAGATGAGGAATAAGCTCTTATGGGAATGCTCCAAGGGCAATGATGTTGGTTCTTGGCTCAACTCAACTCAAATCATTTTAAATAGTATAGAAAGAATGTAATGAAAAGTATTCACAAAGGTTCAGCTGCACCCGAAATAATTAGTTCATGCTGTTGTGTTGCTCTTAGCTAGAACTTGTGAACTTATTACTGCTGTTTTGCAAGAAGGGTCACGGTAGAGGATGAAGCAAAGATGTGTGTGTATCCAAATGGCCACTGGAACTGTAAATGTCCATAGTCTTCAATGTGTTCTGAGGGAGATGGAACACATATCGGCATGTGCCAAGTGCGGATGACATCTGTGTTGGATAACAATTTTGTAGGGGCCAAAATATGGCGATAAAAGTTGGATAAACTGGAAATATCTTGTCAGACATATATATGTATATATCTTGTAAGCAGTTCATGGCAGGTTATATCATACAAAAGATTTCAGTGTGTATGGTACATTTCTTTTTCTGTAATTAACTAGAAATGATTTGTAGAAACGATGTGTCTATATCTGCATTGTTAACCCTTGTATAAATCTCACTATCCTATTAAGCTTGCTTGGTGGTCTGTATAATTAAGCTGCCACCCTTATTTATCTAGGTTAGTTAGTTGCATATCCTTTACAGAATGTAGCAGTCAACCCCAGCATTTTTTGGCTGTGCATGATTCCTGGGCAAGTTTACATTCAGTAGTTTGCCATTGCTTTATGAACGACCGGCATTCATACCATCTCATAAAAAACCAACGCAGGGCAGTCTGCTGCCAAATCGCCCACAGCTGTGTTTCAAGCACGGTATGTAGGATTACGAACTGCGCTCGTAACATCTTTGCCGCATATCTAGGTACAGTTTACTTAATGTAAGGAAATTATTCAAATAAAATGCATACTCAATGCACATGAATTTTCTTTCTTGGGAATCCCATCTACCACAATAAACCAGGCACTGCAGCTGGCTGTCATCAATCGTGCATGGCAGATTGTCCCATACAAATGGTTGCAGTGTGTACAGTTTACTCATATTAATAAGGGATTTTATTATATTTAAATACACTGGCAAAACATATGGCATGGAACCTCATCTATCACAATACAAGATCAGACCATGCACACAGACAAAATATATCTCACACTGAATTCCTAATACAATGTAACTGTTATTTCAGAACTCACTCAGAAATGCTAACCTAACAGTGAGTAAATCTCAGAAAGAAATTATGACCTTTTCTTTCTGTAGAAGTCAATAAAACAAATGCGTATTTTATTGTGAGTAGGTCTAAATTTTCAAAAAGACATCTTTACCTTCTGAATATTTTAATCAGAATATACTAATTGTACTTTCTGAAAATATTAATCAAAAATACAAACCGTCATCTGAAGGTCTTAATTAGACATATTAAATGTACCTTCTGACGATCGTAAGCAGAAATACTAACTCTACCTTCTGAAGATCTTAATCAGAAATACTAACGCTACCTTATGAAGATGGCAATCATACCTTCTTTCTCTGCAAGTGACTTGCTGGGATGTTCAGCTCGATCAACGGTGCAGATGACACTAATGCTGCTGAGATCAAACTCCATTTCTTGTACGAGAATGATTGGCGGTTGTTCTTCTTTCAACCCACATGCAAAAAAAAAGTAATATTAAATAATTATGTAAAGTTTAAAATGTCGTCTCCTTCTTCTGTCAGTTTCCTGTTATTCTTTGCATTTCACAATATTAGTTGTTATTGCTCTATGTTTCTGATAAGCTGGACCACTTTACGAACCCATCCAGCATCTTCTCCACTAGCCTTTAATGCTCTCAGTCTTTGTGGCTGTCATAAAATTCTCCAGACTCTTGTCTCATAACACGAGCTTGCTTGCTTGCTTGTGTTCGTTGGCTTGAGCTCCAACGTGAAGTCCTGTATGTTGGATGAAGGCATCCTGTTGTCCAACATCAGTGTGATGTCATACAGGACCTGAGGTTTCCATGAGTATCCGTTGTCCCATGTCTGGCTTATTGGTGTGCAGACTGGTGGTTACTTGCCGTACAGGCAGACACTCTCCGACTTCGGAGGAATAACACGAGCAAAAGGTAACTATTATTATTTCCTGATGTGGGTAATCAAAACCCTTGGTAATATGCCACCTTGCAGTACTTTGGCTTTGGTCTTCTTAGCCATCACATGTACTAGTAATAGTTAAGTTAGTTGCATATCCTATACAGGACGTTGCAGTCAACTCCAGTATTTTTTGGCCCTCTGTGACATCTTGGCAAATGTACGTACAGTAGCCTACCATTGCTTTCTGAACGATCGGCACTCATACCATTTTGAGAAAACCACCGCAAGGCCGTCTGCATCGGGATTACATATTGCCTCTGCAGAGCTGGCGCAGTAAATAGACCACATAATAAAACAGAACAGAAAAAGTATAAGACAGAATCACTAATGTGTAGATTTTTTTTTTTTTGCTCGCTCGCTCTGAACTAAAGCGTAGTCCATTCACACTATTTCATAGTAGTGGTGGACTGAATTTTGCATGTGGATTAGCTTTCCCTATTAACAGAGTCCCTCGCCATCAGGCGAACCCACTCCAACTTCAGAGGTACTTGTAATTTACGTCCCCAAGTCAAGGACAACAGGTCAACAATTTAGTCCAACTGTCCGGTGAAGGGGTTGAACTGCTTACCTTGGCATCAGCACAATGGATGTTTAAGAACAAGCGTTCCTATCCATTCAACCATGCTGACCTGCTAATGTGGCGATAAAGGAGAGTTCTAAAAAGCAAATCTGGTGGTGAGGAAACGATGCTAGCGGAAACACACTGAGGAAACGTGGTAATAGAACAATTAGAATGTTCTTTCTCTGGAATCCACAGAGCACATGAAGTAGAAAATTACCTAGAGAAATGGAAAAGAATTAGAGATAGAACAGACATGAGGAGGATATGGTGGAAGCTGCAGGAGATTGCAAAAGACTGAACTTCCTGGCATGCGTTGGTTGAGGCAATGGTAGATGAAGGACAGAATAAGGAGAAGAGAGGGTGTCTTACATTCGTTTTATTTGGGATAGGGCACTTAATTAACTTTAATACATATTTCATTTTGCATCTAATTATCAATACTAATAGATTCTGTACTTAACCACCAAAACTTAGTTTCTGCACCAACCATCATTCTCTATAAATTATTTACTTCACCATCAATACTTACAGATGTTATACTTAACTATCAATACTTATAGATGCTATTCTTAACCATCAATACTTATAGATTATTTACTTTACCATCAATACTTAATTTCTGTATTTCTGTACTTAACCATCTATCTCTACAGATTATTTACTTAACCATCAATACTTATAGATGCTATACGTAACCTTACATATTTATAGATTCTGTTTGCTGCCAGTGCATGTTTTTTAAACTCCCAAATCTTGTTATTTTCAAAATTCTTAATTCTGTTAGATATAGATTCAGTGAAATATGATCAGGTAGAAGCCAAACTCTTTCGCAACAGATTATATCAAATAATACAAAATCTATACTACCTGAAGGACAACTTTCAGCTTCCTCAGATGCCGGCAATGTCTTGACATCAATATCTGTTTTTGCCTCAGGCTCTGGCGTGCTGGTATCATTCAATGTTTTGTTCTTCCCCATGGCTTCTACGACTTCAGGGGAAACAAGGCTGCACGAGTAACATTATAAATGCAAACTATATTCTTTTATTCTCAGTTTCTGTGTGTATGTCGGACTAAATTACCACACAGGAAAATGATGTACATCCAATTTTACAATAATAACAGTAATTTTTAATCATCACTATGAAAAAAAAACTTGTTGTTTCTTGGCTAAAGCTTTATAATTTAAACTGATTAATTAGATTCAAGGACCCGGGAAGGTAACCCGACCAACAAATGCCTGAAGAAGTCGGATGTGTCGGCTGAAAAGTTCAAATATCACAGCTTTGCTGTAAACAGGCACAACACAATTACGTCTAAGACAACATTCCGGACGAACGCAGAAGAAGATGATTCTAGGATACTCATCATACTATAAACCTATCCATAAAGTCTACAATCTCTTCAAATCACGTTATGAGTCTTTCAGCTCAGTGCAAAAACTCTACAGCATCAGATTAAAGGTTAAAAACTTGAAGATTAGCCTCACTGCACCAGATGTTATCCACTCGGCCCAGTCCCTGAAGACAAGCTGGCTGCCAATAACATCACATACAGCACTAACTCTGTAGTTCCAGCGATGACCCCCAGGGGGTCTATGAAGATACTGCACTTGTGGCCTGGAAGTTGCAGTCCAAAACCAAACCCACAACCTTTAGAGTGAGACAGACAGCTGCAACAGCAGAGGAGATTCCAGCATGTGTATACTTGCATCCACACATGCTATGAATGCTATGTCCTGCATAAGTTTTCTAATATTGAGGCTTTTCCAGAAACACAACCATTATGCACTCTATAAATTAAATTCCATAGAGAAGATGCCTTCACATCAATTATAAAGGTTATGAGGAAACATTGACAAAACACTGTAGTACTTGCGAACGACCGAGTGACCGATTTGGGAACAGACTGTGTCACGTTGTGTTATAACATGTCGGTATGGGAGCCGATCATTCAGAAAGCAATGGCAAACTACTGAATGTAAACTTGCCAAGACATCAACAACAGCAGTGCTGGTGTTGACAGCAATGGTCTGTAAATAGGACATGCACACAAAAAAAAGTCTAATAGGAAATTACGTTCACTGGAAAGATGCTGACTACTGGAGTAATATCAAATGTGAATGTTAACTTTTAACTTCAGGACATAAAGAGACAGATTAAGATAATAATCACGATATTTTTACTTACTCAAATGCTACGTGTCTATGTCTGACTTTAACATAAACACTAACCGAGAAAAGAAAAATTGAAACAGAAGTATCTGCTGCACTTTCTAAATTTAATGAGGAGGCAAAATTAGAAATGACACCAAGAAACAAGTATGGAAAGCACCAGACAGCATTAAAAACAGCAAATCAGATAGTTCACCAAATATAAGATCACAATAAGACAGCGGCATCCACAGAGCTCTAGCAACCATGCAAGAGCTCACCCTGGCAAATAATAGACTAACTTAATATCTGAGGATGTGAATAACACCATACAAGAAGCCTACACCAATGCAAACCGCTAAGATCTATCTTCTTAAACCAGTGTTGAAGAATAAAACAGGGATAGAGAAAAGAAGAATAAGACATCTCTTTAAGTGTAAACAATATAAAATAGCACAAAGTAATGCAGCTTTACGGAACAGAATTACGAAAATTACAGAACATTGTGGCAACTAGTCTTCAACAGCAAATAAATACATACACAAAACAGAACATATAATTACAGAGAAGACCCTCCAGTGACTACATTAAGGTATAAGAACAGGATGAGAAGAATGAAAAGATGAAAAAATTAGAACAATGAAGAGAAAATTAAAACTTTAAAAAAGAATGTTGCTACTTATCTCAGAATCCCAGGTTGTGATCTGTTTATGTGTAGTGTGATAATTTGGCCGTGTCCAGCGTGTGTCGCGTGGTCTAGTGTTTACACACCCACTTCATATGCCAGTGAACCGGGGTTTGTTTCCGGGTCCGGTCAAGGATATGCACTACTGACGAGCTCAAACGAGAGCAAAACTCGAGTCTAGTGCTTCCACATTGACGTGGATAGGCCTTAGGTTCATACCAGAATACGATCAGCATTGCCAGTAGTGGGTTGTGCTCAATATTTAAATCTCAAATCCCCAAAACAACCAAATAAATCAATAAGTTTAGTACATCAAGTGGGTTTTGTAGTTTTTCTATTCTTCCTGTAACCTTTCACCCCCCAAATAAAGCACAGTCCATTCACATCAAGCCATTTGTAGACTTATTCGTGACTGGTTGGATTTTGCAATTAGTTTTCTACAAGATGAGGTAGCCAATCTCTGACCCACCCCTCCTTAGTTGCCTCTGATGACATGTATGATAGGTTACAGTGTTGTTATTCTTTCCTGCCATTATAGGTTTTGTGAATACCACCTCCTAATCTACTGTTTATCTCTGTTTTGTATTATATTTGTTATTAGTCGCGTTTATGTTGTCCCTGGTAAACGCTGTTGTAACTGAAATGTCAGGCAAATGTGGCATGACCTATCACACGCCAGCTGTTGTTCGCCATTATTATATATCTTTTCCATATTTTTGACCCTTTAGTGGGTGAAAAGTCTGTTTTCGTCCGTACGCTTAAACGGGCAAACCACCACAACGCGCCAGTGACTATTATGCATAGTAAAAACGCGATCTCTCGGCTTTCCGATACTTCCGATGGCTACTTTCGCTTTCGCCAATAGCTTGACAACATGGCCACCATTTGCAAGCGGCTACTATGAATTTGAACGGATTTTTTAAAATAGTTTTCGGGGTTTTTACACTTAGTTTTTCAAAATGGATTTCAGCGATTCTTCAAGTGATAGCCAAGATTTCGTTAGGTTTAATTTAAGTGACACTGAAGGGCACGAAGTTGACTATTAATCGGAGCTAGATATAAGTGAAATGCGTTACTTTGCATTAGCGATCGTTAATCGGACTTTAAAGAAAGCGATTATGATTCTGAAAATGTGTTTGTAAATTGCCGTATAGATGACTGACAATCACAAACAATTGTTTTTACTAACGTAACCCGAAATTTTACCGAACCTGAAAAAACGGACAAGCGTCTGCCCGGTAAAGGGTTAATATTATTTTTGCATTCATTTGTTTTGACATGGAATTTGCTACAGTGATTTCCTCCCTCTTGTTTGTCTGGAGTCTCCTGACAATTACATACCTACAGCATGTGGAAGGGTTAGTTAGTTGCATATCCTTTACAGGACATAGCAGTCAACCCCAGACTTTGACTGTTTATGATTTATTGGCAAGCTTACATTCAGTAGTTTGCCATTGCTTTCTGAATCACCAGCACCCATATCATTTTATAAAAACCCA